>VSMD01098578.1:0-10813 GCA_008750895.1 Mirza zaza
ATTAATAAAATGTGGTATATGTATACCATGGAGTACTATTCAGCTCTAAGAAACAATGGTGATATAGCACATCTAATATTTTCCTGGTTAGAGCTGGAACCCATACTACTAAGTGAAGTATCCCAAGAATGGAAAAACAAGCACCACATATACTC
This sequence comes from Mirza zaza, assembly GCA_008750895.1. NCBI lineage: Eukaryota > Metazoa > Chordata > Mammalia > Primates > Cheirogaleidae > Mirza > Mirza zaza. The sequence goes on from VSMD01098578.1 coordinate 156, forward strand.
ACCAGCAAACTGGTATTAAATGAGCAGCACCTAAGTGGACACATAGGTACTACAGTAATAGGGTATTGGGCAGGGGGGCGGGGGGTGGGTATATACACACATAATGAGTGAGATGTGCACCGTCTGGGGGATGGTCATGCTGGAGACTCAGACTTGTGGGGGGAGGAGGGAAAGGGCATTTATTGAAACCTTAAAATCTGTACCCCCATAATATGCCGAAATAAAAAAAATTAAATTAAATTAAATTAAATTTTAAAAAAAGTGTATACCTATGTCTACAGAGTGTGTGTGTGCGTATATATATGTGTGCGTTTGGGTGTGTATTTGTGTGTGTGTGTGTATATATATATATATATATATTCATTCCTATCACACACATTTGATTTTTTTAATAAAACTTCACAATTCACAATTGCAAAGATGTGGAAACAAGCCAAGTACAAATCAATACAGGAGTGGATTAATAAAATGTGGTATATGTATACCATGAAGTTCTACTCAGCCACATAAAACAATAGTGATATATCACCTCTTATATTATCCTGGATAGAGCTAGCGCTCATTCTACTAAGTGACGTATTATAAGAATGGAAAAACAAGTACCACATGTACTCACCATCAAACTGGTATTAACTGATCAACACTTAAGTGCACATATAGTAATAACATTCATCAGGTGTTGGGTAGAAGGGAAGGGGAGGAGAGGATGGGTATATTCACACCAAATGGGTGCAATGTTCACCATCTGGGGGATGGACATGCTCTTGAAGCTTTGACTCAGGTGGGGCAAGGGTAATATATGTAACATAAACATTTGTACCCTTGTAATATGTTGAAATAAAAATAAACAAATTAAAGCTTCAGCTCTTCTGCAAAACGAAACGATCTTTTTAAAATGAAATAAGACGTCCCTTGGATTTTTGGTAATGTATTTTTCCCCTACTTATATTTCACTTGCAGAAAAACTGTGATAGATTGAAGAGCTTATGAGATATGCCACTGTTTGAGATATTTGGAAAATGATCCATTTAAGAATAATATCAATTCTGAGTTACTCTCAGAAGCCAGCTCCTCTTTTCTGTGCTAGGTGAGTATAATCAAAGTAGCAGCCAGGAGCAAAACAAAACAGCTCATGTGGAAGTAGTGTATTTTACCAACATGGCATCATGAACTTTGTCATTGGGATCTAAATAGATTTTTTGAAAGGAGGGCAAGAAGGTCAAGTATTGCATTGTTGTGTCTGATAGTAGTTGCTGTTAAAAGTTAAATGATTAAGAGCAAGGAAGCTATTTTGACTCCATCACTTACTGTTTTGTAAACTTGTATACACTTAACTTGTTTCTCAGCTTCTTTGTCTGAGAGATAGAAATAATAGTTTCTATATTACAGAATTGTTATGAGGATTAAACCAAATAATATCTATAAAACTCTAAAAACATCCATTACACAAAATAGCTTATGTGTGTGTATATGTGTGTGTGTTTAAAAAAATCACTGGAAATTTCATCCTATCTTTGGCATTTAAAAGTCTAAAGAACATATGCAACATTACTCAGGAAATCAAGAGTTTAATCAGGGGGATTTCCTCATCTAGAACTGCTGAGGAAGCAATGTATAATGCATGGACCTCTAGAATTGCATATGCAAAGCCGTAGGGAGGCTTGGCTTGTTTTTGCCAAGGAATGGTGAGAATTTGGACAGATATGTTATTCTGCATCACAAACAGTCTGTTATGAACTTATATCTAATAAATTACTGAAGCAAAACTTCCCCAGTAAAGTGATAAGCTAGACAAATTTTGTATTGGGGATGCATGGACCACCATAGTCTGCCTTCCTTCCCTCTCTTCTGGTTTACTCCCATCTCCCCAGGGCCATGATGCTGACTTAGCAACCCAGGGCTGCCCAATACCATGCTCCAAACCCTGTCACCTGACTCTGCTCTCTTAAGTGCATGAAAAATGTGTTTCTTCATCCTAAACCTCATAAAAACATATTTTTCCTTACAGTTTTATTTTATCTGGCTAAAGAAAAACATAATCTCTGTGTGTAGTAAAGACTACCTCTCACCTCTCACAAAAATCAACTCATGCTGGGTAACAGACTTAAACCTAATGTGTGAAACTATTAGAATTCTAGAAGAAAACATTGGAAATACTCTTCTAGACATTGGCCTAGGTAAAGAATTTATGAAGAAGACCCCAAAGGCAATCACAGCAGCAACAAAAATAAATAAACGGGACCTGATCAAATGAAAGAGTTTCCACACAGCCAAAAAAAAAAAAACTGTTATGAGAGCAAACAGACAACCTACAGAATGGGAGAAAATTTTTGCAAGCTACATATCTTATAAAGGGCTGATAACTAGAATCTATTTAGAACTCAGGAAAATCAGCAAGGAAAAATCAAACAACCCTATCAAAAAGTGGGCTAAGGATGTGAACAGAAACTTCTCAAAAGAAGACAGAATAATGGCCAACAAACATACGAAAAAATGCTCAACATCTCTCATCATAAGGGAAATGCAAATCAAAACCACAATGAGATATCATTTATCTCCAGTAAGAGTGGTTTTTATTAAAAAGTCCCCAAACAATAACTGTTGGCGTGGATGTGGAGAGATAAGAACACTCCTACATTGCTGGTGGGACTGCACACTAGTGCAACCTCTGTGGAAAGCAATATGGAGATACCTTACAGCAATACAAGTAGATCTACCATTTGATCTAGCAATCCCATTACTGGGCATCTACCCAAAAGAACAAAAGACACTCTATAAAAAAGACATTAGCACTCGAATGTTTATAGCAGCACAATTCACAATTGCAAAGATGTGGAAACAACCCAAGTGGCCCCATAAATACATGAGTGGATTAATAAAATTTTGTATATGTATACCATGGAGTACTATTCAGCTATAAGAAACAACAGTGATATAGCACCTCTTGTATTTTCCTGGATAGAGCTGGAACCCATTCTACTAAGTGAAGTATCCCAAGAATGGAAAAATAAGCATCACATGTACTCACCAGCAAATTGATGTTAACTGATCAACACCTAATTGAATATATAGGAATAACATTTATTGGGCATCGGACAGGTGAGAGGGGGGTGGAGGGATGGGTATATACATACATAATGAGTGTGATGTGCACCACCTGGGGGATGGACACACTTGAAGCTCTGACTCTGGGGGGGGGGGAGAAAGGCAACACACGTAGTAAACATTTGTACCCCAATAATATGTTGAAATTAAAAGAAAGACTGCCAAATAAAAAGTTACTTAGTTTATAAGTATCTGTGTTTTCCAAAAATACTCCCAAAGGCAATACTGCTTTTGCCTAGAAAATAAGTGTCTAACACTTATTCAAAGAACAAAAGAATTAACTTCAAGGGAAGGTAGGGTAGAAGTGGAATGTGAGTAAGTGGTTTTCACCAAATACCACTACCCCCTTTGATTTGATAGCTGCTATAGAGGCAGCAACCTGCATGATCCTGTTTCCAAATAAGTGCTAGAACATAATAATTAAAATAATAGTTAATATTTATTGTATTTTAGGCATTCTACTAACTGCTTACATGCACACCTTTATTTCATTATCACAATCACAGCTCTGTGAGGTAGGAAGTGTGATTTATTTTATATATACATATGATGAGGAAATTAAGGTTTACAAAATTTAAAGATTTCGTCAAAGACAAATAGCTAATAAATTGTAGTACCAGGAATCTAACTCAGCTAGTTTGATTCAAAAGCTCTTATGTGTAAGAATAGCATTCTTTCCGTTGTTATTTTCTTGGTTGGGAGAGAAAGTGTTGTCAAATGACATCTAATTCTGTTGTTCAAAACATGCCCTTTACACATGGAATACTAACAGAATGGATTAAATAGATTATGTTACTATGGAGTGTGATTGTTTTAGACCTGTCTGAGGAAAGATGCTATTTTCTATCATTATGATTATTTCAATGCCAAAACGTTGTGTCTATACATAATAACATTTATTTTTTACACCTTAATTTCTCAAAGTGAAGAAATAGTGCTATTCCTGAGAAGCCCCTTGGCTTCTCTGCTCTGTTCCTGAGCCTCCATCTCTGCAACTGGGCTTTCGGATTCTTCCCTAGGTTGCAATGTGTTCCCCTTCTCCCTTTGCTCAACACACGCATATTCTCCAAGGCTTATTTCCATGGAGACTTCTCTGATTTCTTCATCTAGAAACTAACTAACTAACATAAAAGGTTTCTCTCTTCTCTAAAATCCCAAAGTCAACTGTTCTCTGGTATCAGGAATAATTAGTCTACTAGGGCCATCACAACAAAACACTGCAGACTGGGCAACTGAAACAAGAGAAATGTATTGTGTCACAGTCTGGAGGCTGAAAGTCCAAGACTGAGGTGTCAGCAGGGTGGTTTCTCTTAAGGCCTCTCGCCTCAGCTTGCCAATGGCTGCCTTCTTTCTGTGTCCTCACATGGCCTTTTTTGTGTACCCACTCCTGGTGTCTCTTCCCCTATTTATAAGGACACCAGTCTTATTGGATTAGGGTCCTACCCTTATGACCTCTTTTAACTTTAATTACCTCCTTAAAGGCCTTATCTCCAGATACAGTCATATTGGGGGTTAGGACTTCAACATATGAATTTGGGGGACACAGTTAAATTCATAATTTCAAGTTTTTCTTGATATTCATAACCGTAGTTGTTTCAGCATTGGTTTAACTCATCATTAGCCTGTGAGCATCTTGAAGGAAGTAGATCTACCTAATTCATTTCCATTACACCTACAACATTTAGTACAGTGCTCTGCAAATAATATTAATCATTCACTAAATACAGTGTATTTTATACCATCCAGTACTTCATATACATTTTATCCAATCCCAGAAATAACATTGCAAGGTAAATAATATTACTCCCACATTAGAGGTGATGCCACTGAAGTCAAGGTAGAATAGGAATCTTGATAAAGTTCTCATGTTTGAGAAACAACAGAGGTAAAACAGACTTAGGTCCATCTTAAAGTATAGCTCATGCTCTTCTTCCTCCAAAAATGCCTCTCAAGGGATTTGTGGAAAGAAAGAAATATCATTAGGGTAGCCCATTGGTGGTGTCATTTCCTCTCTCTACGAACAAGAGAACTACAGGGTTTTCTTTGGTCACTTTAACTTGGTGGGAAAAAGAGGAAAGAATAGAAATTTAAGTAAAGCAGGAGCAAAAGAAACTCCTCCTTGTTGGACATTTACAGGAAGCAATGTTGAAGTGATTAATAAAGGTGAGAGAGGTGAGGAAGACCTAAACAAGGTGCCTAACATCAAAATGGCAGTGTATTTCAACTGCAGAATAAAAATGAAAAATATAAAACATTGCTTGGATTTAACAAGCATCCAGCTTTATTCATTGACTCACAGGTGGCATGTTTTATAGGGAATAGGAGTCCACCTGCTCCACAATGGTCCCTCATTATCCACCCACAGTGCCTGAACTTACCACACAGGTATAGCTCCAGTGGTTTAAAATTTTAGAAGATACTAGTGCCAATTGCATCCTAATCCTCATTAAAATGTAAAAGTCTAGCCTGTAGGGTAATGATGTACCATGAATGTACTAACATATCACATTTAATGCAAGCTACGTGATAAACATCTGTTTTGTAAAAAAAAATGACAAGTGAATTGTATATCTCTACAGGGTAGGTATATAGCACAATTCATAGACCTATAGGTCCACACAAATCATGAAGTCTGACAAGGCCAGAGAAGAGTTTCTCTCCTGGGTGAGAAAGGAAATGAGCCTGGAGAAATGAGCAATGGGAAGGCAATTAAAGTGAGGATGGTATGTTACTGAAAACCACCCACCAGTCATTCTCTGGGTTGCCAAAAGAACAAATCCCTAAAACACTGAATTAGGTAATAATCAAGAGTTTTGTAGATCTAGGCATTCTCACTAAATGCAAATTACAGAGCGGTAGTTGACTGGGGCAAAAGTTTTCAACTGGTTGATTTGAACCAAGTAAGATAAATGAGTGGCATTTAGTTATTTCCTATCTCTTTGCCATTTATACTCAGGACATCTGCCTTCTGCAGAGCAAGAGCTGAACTGTGATGTGAATTGATGCTTTCAATTTTTCATGCATTAATTTTCTATTTGGTTGATATGTCCACAAACCCTGCCTGTCTTTCCCTAAACAATCTGGATAATTGCTTCAATTCTCTGCTTTGCTTTGGCTGTGAAACCTAGCCCATTGAAGGCATTCTCTTTCAAATCACATTTGAGTGGTTAAGGTGCAGATACTGAAGCAACAAGGTCAAGATGGGCAGTTAGACCCAACAATTTACATTGCCCAAGTTCCTGACTCAGTTACTGGAGGTATCAAAGAGGGAGAGGAAAAAAAAAACAGCAGAGATCTTATTATTCTTAGTTATTTTAAAGGGTAAGTCATTTACCACATGTCAAAGTCAGCTGTACCAGCTTCCTCTTTCTACCACATCTTCCTCCTCAATCAATTTCCTCATGCACAGCTGACTGTGAGGGTAGGAAGACATTCTGTAGATGGTGTATTCCTAATCTGTTCATGGCTAATCCTCTCGACAGCCTTGCAATGGCTTAGTGCCAACATTCTGTTTTCTTTCCAAATTCAGGACAGTTGTTTTAGAGGATGAATCAAGATTATGTAGCCTGATTAGAAAATTTAAAGCCTGGCCTTATATATGGATATCTGTCATTGGCTTCAGATTTATCTGGCATCTGTACTTCTTACACCTAAGAAAGTGTTGCCAGTAAAGAACTTGTGACCTACTACAAAGAAAAGAGATGGTTACACTTTGCCTCATCTGCTTTCTTCAGAGGTAAAAGGGAATTTAGAGGATTTTTAATAGATGGGATCTAGAAGCATTCTGTAATTCAGCAAAGGCATCCTGATAATCCAACCTGAGAATCTTTAATTATAGATGTGAGCAAGATTAGCATTCCAAAGTTTAGAGGAATATCCATTGCAGTTTAAATAAATGAAAGCACATTCATAAAATAAAATAATAATCATCTATTAATATGGAACTATGGAAAAACATTTAAGATGTTCATGTATTTTCAGTAAGTAAAATAGGCATATTATAAAGCAGATAATAAAGTATAATTCCTTATTTAAAAATATGTATCTATATATACACACACATCATCCAAACAGATACACAAGAAAAGGCTAAAAGAATATAAATGATATAAACCAAAATGTTATCAATAGTTTTCTCCAGATGGTAGGATTACAGAATTTACTTCATAAAAATGTTATATTCCTTTAAACATATTTTACAGTAAACATCTTATAGCATATGTGAATTTGTTTATAATAAAATAATTAATAGTAAAGCCATTTTAAATTTTACAGTGATCAAGTAGCTGCAAACACGAGTCCCTATTCCCTTCAAGACATATCACCAAATCCTCTGAAATGAAAGCAAGAAACAAACAAACAAATGTGTGGGCTTTTATTCACTGCTGGCATTTAATCAGAGGCTTTAAGCAATTTAAAATTGTGTCTTGGTTTCCTCATCTGTAAAAAGATGGGTTAACGTTTAACTTTCCATGTTGACCTGAAAGTTAAAGGTATTTTATCTATATATTATTTACTGTAATTAAAATATGTTAAAATATATTATTAATTAAAAACATGCATTGAGCATCTGCTATCATAGCAAACACTGTTAGGTGAGTAGTTCTTCACAGGTAAGTACCAATTTTATTTTTGAGATTAATTTCAACAGCTTCTCAAATTTGAAAATGAAACACATTATTTATACAGATACACCTCAGTTTGTGTATAAAATATTGCATAAAATGGAAATAACTAGTTTGTGCCACAAATACAGGAAAGAATAATTGCAATTTATTTACATATTTTAAAATCAGAATATAATAATTACTAAGGTTTAGAAAAAGCATATTTCAAATCAACTTAGACTTTGATTTGAAATGCTTACCTATTTTTTCAGCATCTATGTGGTTTCATTATTTTTATGAAAGTAATGCTATACGTTATGATAAATTGAAATAGTAAAAAGTGAAAGAAACATACTTATAATCCCTTAATAATCACAGAATGTCATTCCAAACATTTGTGTATGTACATATATATAATTATTCATACTATATAGAAATATATAATTAAATCATGCTATGCTTCTTTTTATACCTGGTTTTTAACATCAATATATCACACCTATCTTGTCATATATAAAATAAAAAATGCATATTATAATTTCAATGACTGTTAGTGTCCAGTCATAGTTTCATAATTATGAAAGAGCAAAAATGGATAGGAATATTGAAAAGTGAATTAAGAGATACAGATTATATTCCCAACTTGAGGTGTCACTATGCATCATTATACAAAGTTGGGGGTTAGATATATTGTTTAGTAATTTGGACTACAGCACAAAGGAATTATTATTTGATTTTGTGGTTGATGTGCTTCTGCAGATAGCAATTTAAGTCCTTTTCCTTGCCAGTACAGAGTTTTTGTATACATATAAATCATAAGAAGATATTTAAAATGTGTGTATTATGTCTTTGTTTGCTAACCTATAAAAACAAATGAAGTGTTTTACAGATAGTAATGTGCAAAAACATAGTTTTTCTGGGGAAAAGGTGTTGACGCTCTGCAAAGAAAGGAGCTGTCTCATTCTTAGCACTAAAATCAAGGACTGTTAGATCAGAAGCCATCATAGACGGGTGCATATTATTCTGATATTACAGATCAGGGAACAGAAGACTACAGAGGTTAGGTGGCTTGGATACACCAGGATATTCTGACTTGAATTACTAGGATCTTTTAACTACAATGCATTACATATTTCTTTCACCTTCCTTTTGCCAATGTACTTAATTTCATCTTGTCTTTGGTTCTTCTAGCATAAATTAAAAGTAAGATAATTAAAAGATGATAACTATTTGCCCTTGTCCTGAGAATGTTTATTCTAACAAGGTCATTTATAAGAAGTAATACACTGATCTCTGTACATAGCATTTATGAACATTTTCACCATATCTGTTTTGATTTTTTTTCTAATGCTACTTCAACATTCCCAGCTCATCAGCCTGAAAGCTTTCTCTCTATCAGAAGTCAGTGAATGCTGCCACCTGAATCTGTCTGCATTGATTGAGGAGGTGATTTGCGTAAACATGGAGTAAGAAACTGTGGTTTACTGCAGCCTGAAATCACTCTTCAGAAAGCAAAATTGCCGTAGCAACTAGGATTTATCTTGGGGGAGGCAGGTATGGGTCTGTGGTACTGAGTGACAAGTTATGCTGGAACCAATGATGCAAAATGTCACTTATGGTAATGGAAACCTCTAGTAACATGGTTAAAATGCTTGCCACAGCTTATAACAGGCATGCAAAGCTACAAGAAAGCTTTTTATGATATTGTTATTGTCTCCAGGGGAATGAATTCATAGCTCACCACTGCTTCCCATGAAGACTAGCTGCTATGACTGCAAGAACTGAGAAAGCCTTTAGTCGCAGAATACCTAGTCATCCTTTTAGAAGAGATGCTGAACAGTATAGTAACAAGATAGCCCTGATAGTGCCATGTGGCTTCTCCGTGAGGAATCACATCTTTATTGGAACTTCAAGATCATCTTGTTATACCTCTCAGATCATCTAGTTGTTCAGTCTCAGAGAAGACTTGGGCCAGAGAATTAACGGACTAATACAGTTGTATATTCAAACTTAACAACTAGTTCTCCTAATTCTCAAAACCAATGTTCTTTCCACAACACTATGAGGCCTACAGTTAACCTGAAATAAGAAATATCCACAAATGTGAGAATAACCAGGATGCCTACCATCACTCTACACGAGGAGTGGGGAATCTTTTCACGTTGGAAGTCTACATTAATTTAGCTGTGACCAAATAAGGCTACATTCAAGAAATTTCACTTAGATATACTTAAAAATGTGCATTATTTTGTAAAAATATGACTACTATGTACTTAATAATTTCAAAAAACGAAAATTGGTTGTTAATTTTAAAGTTAACTAACGTTTCTATAACTTTGCTGTGTCTGCTTTTTGTTGGAAAGCATTCTAATATTTGGTTGCAGCATGGAGGTCCACAGTTTTAGTTGCTCCTCTGGATGGGTATCAGTCATTTGTGACCTGAAGGGCATCTTGATTTGGGTTGGGTAGGAGAATGCATATTAACAGCAATAAGTGGTTGAAAAGCAATAAAGCATTTTTTAGGCATGTTGCCACAGGTGTGGATATTCTACTGCATATTTCCATATTTCAACTGGATCTTTCTTAGCATCAAACAATGACTTTAAAATGTCATCATGCGGCCGGGCGCGGTGGCTCACGCCTGTAATCCTAGCTCTCTGGGAGGCCGAGGTGGGTGGATCGTTTGAGCTCAGGAGTTCGAGACCAGCCTGAGCAAGAGCGAGACCCCATCTCTACTATAAATAGAAAGAAATTAATTGGCCAACTAATATATATAGAAAAAAAAAATTAGCCGGGCATGGTGGCACATGCCTGTAGTCCCAGCTACTTGGGAGGCTGAGGCAGCAGGATTGCTTGAGCCCAGGAGTTTGAGGTTGCTGTGAGCTAGGCTGACGCCATGGCACTCACTCTAGCCTGGGCAATAAAGTGAGACTCTGTCTCAAAAAA
>VSMD01098582.1:0-114613 GCA_008750895.1 Mirza zaza
GAAATTAATTGGCCAACTAATATATATATATATGGAAAAAATTAGCCGGGCATCGTGGCGCATGCCTGTAGTCCCAGCTACTCGGGAGGCTGAGGCAGGAGGATTGCTTGAGCCCAGGAGTTAGAGGTTGCTGTGAGCGAGGCTGACGCCACGGCACTCACTCTAGCCTGGGCAACAAAGCGAGAATCTGTCTCAAAAAAAAAAAATCATCCCAGAGCTCTGCAAGTGGGCCCTTGGAAATATCTTCTTCTCGTTGCCCAAGATAATTTCTAGGTATATCCACTGTCTTGATACTTCAACATTCTTCATAATGGTGAGCATTATAGAGACACAATTTTGGCTTTGTGCTCCTCTCTGAGGCCCAGCAGAAAACACCAATGTATTATTTCTCTTCTGAAGCAGAGCCAAGAACTTTATCCCAACTGCTGTATGGGGAGAAGAATAAAAAACTGAGAAGTGTTTGGATCCGATTCAAAAAAAATTGGGATGTTAAATCCACCTGTAATGCAAAACCAATCTTATCCGGTGCTCTGTAAATTCTCTACTGAGTTTGACAAGATTTTATTTTTAACCCGGCAAATGAAAAACCCATACGAACGACTTTGTTCTGGAATGGCCGCATATTAAAGATAAATATGAGGCTATGAATGATATGTTTTCTGCTTTGTAAAATCAAGAGAATACAAATTGTGCAGCCTTTTTTTTTTTTTATAAGCAATTTCTTTCTATAGACTTTTAATACTAGCAAGTCTGTAAAGGTCTATTGCTGACCTAGATTATCCTATAGAAAAATGAAATCTTTTCAAAGTCAACATTAAAATTCACATTATTCAGGGCTTTCTTTTTCAAAGTTTATCTTAGAATGCCTATGGGAGCTGTTTGGCTCCATGTATATAAATGGTATCACTACTGGCTTTAGCTCAGTTGGCCTTATGGTGTTATCCATTATACAGAAGAGTTTGCTAGTTCATTAATAAACTGATAAAGGCTCAAATACCTGTCCTCAATTTCATTTCTCTCCTCTGAGAGACAGTCTTCCAGAGATTATACTATTTGTTAATGATATTCTGCATTTGAAAGTAAGGACACCTGCTTCTTCACAATTACAGCAGTTGGACTATTACTAAGCTCTACGAAGACTGAACCTCAGAGTAGACACATGCAGGATTTATTTTAATGGCATCCCCATGAGTGATGGGTTTTACGTTTCAAGATAGGGAATTAGAATAGGTTGTTGCATTTGTATCTGTTGAAGGAAAACAATTCTCCTTGACTTAGTATGTGGAAGTTAAGATAACCATGAAAATAATTTAATATTGCTTCTGGTTCTCAGCTGGAAGGTTCTCTCTAAGGTCCTTCTATTAATGTGTTTCCTACCATGTTTATTAAAACGCAAGGCAAAACAAAACATTCCTTTCTTTATTGTTTCTATGTTCCTCTTTTTTAAATGACAAAATATTTTTTAAAACATAGTAATTTTTCTAATGGCAAGGGTAATGCTCTAAGCAAAAAGAGGATAAAAATAAAAAATAGCCCCTTATCTTATGGTCCTAAGACTATATGTTTATATCACTTCAATTAATTTCTCTAATACCTGTATATACATACACACAAATTATTTTTGAATAAGTAATGCCATCTCATGGTTCAAAATTCAAAAGGTAAAAAGGTTAAAAAGTGAAAAAATCTTCTTCCATTAGATCCACAGCTGTTTGGTTCTATTCCATAGAGACCTCAATTTCTCTGATCTTGCAGAGATAATTTAAGTGTACGTTCCAATAATTACATGTTTATGTTTTCTTTTTACCCCCACTCAAATGGTAGCTTAATATTCAAACTATTCTGTGCCTTGTTTTTCATTTAACCACCTTTGTTGGTGATATTTTTATATTAATATAAACAGCATCTTTTTTTTACTGATGTGTAATATTTAATATATAAATATATATATATTAAAAAATTCACTATACCTTTAATTTACTTAACTACTTCCCTATTAATGGTTATTTAGGTTGTTCCCAATGTTTTATTTTTGTGTATTAGTTTTCTAGGGCTGCCATAGCAAAGTACCATAGACTAGGTGGCTTTAACAACAAAAATTTATTGTCTCACAGTTCTGAGGCGAGAAGTCCAAACTCAAGGTCTTGGCAGGGTTGGTTCTTTCTGAGGATGGTGAAGGAAGGATCTACTGTGTTTCCCTGAAAATAAGACAGGCTCTTATATTTATTTTTCCTCAAGAAGACACCCTAGGGCTTATTTTCAGGGGATGTGTTATTTTTTTTTTTAAGTATGGCACAACCGTCTACATTTATTCAAATAGAGTGAAGTCGTCTTCTTCTGGAATGTCATCATCACTCTCCAAACCCCGAATCCCATCCTGAATGTCTTGCGACTCTATTTCCTTTAGAACCATTGGGCCCGATCTCTCATGTGGAGCACTGGAGCTGTCACGGGGCGGATGAGAAGGGCTGCTCGTGTTCTTTCCCGCTCTATGACAACGTGCATGGGTTGTGCAGATGCACTGCGTAGCCACGCCCATCACTAGGGCTTATTTGCATAGCCACGCCCACCACCAGGGCTTATTTGCATAGCCACGCCCACCACTAGGGCTTATTTGCATAGCCACACCCAGCACTAGGGCTTATTTGCATAGCCACGCCCAGCACTAGGGCTTATTTGCACAGCCACGCCCAGCACTAGGGCTTATTTTCGGGGTGGGGCTTCTATGGTGCACATGCTTAGACATCCTGCTAGGGCTTATTTTATGGGTAGGTCTTATTTCCGGTGAAACACGGTAGTTCCAGGCCCCTCTCCTTGGCTTGTAGATGGCCATGTTTTCCCTATGCTTTCCTATGTCTTTTCTCTATGATTTAGTTTCTGTGTCTACATTTCCCCTTTTCACAAGGATGCCAGTCTTGTCAGTCTAGCGTCCACACTGAGGACCTCATTTTAAGTTGACTATGTCTACAAAGATCCTACCTGCAAACAAGGTGACATTCTGAGGACTTCAACATATAAATTTTGGGGGGGCACACAATTCAACCCCAAACACCTTGACTATGTTATCTTGCATATAATAAAAATATATCTTGGGATAAATTTCTAGACTTGGAATCCAGAATCGCTCAGTCAAAAGTTGTGCAAACATAATTTTGATAGATACTGTTGAATATCTATCAATAAAAGTTGTACTAATTTACAGCTCTCATGAGCATACCTTCTTCCTCAGCTCCTTACCATACAATGCTATCAAACTTTGGGTCTTTGACAGTCTAATAAATGAAAATGGTTCTTGATGTAGTTATAATTTGCATTTCCCTTAAATGTGTGAAGTTGAGTATCTGTTCACATTATTAAGTATATGTTTTCTATAAAAAAATATGAAACCAAATGACAAATACATTTTTTAATTCTTGTTTTCCCCATTTAAGCAACATATAATAGAATCCTTCCTTGTTATTCAATATTTTTCCACAACAGGAAAGCTATATGGCTTCATACTATCCCATTGTAGACCTGTAGACCTTTATCAAAATTTACTTAATTAGGTCCTCTGCTGTGTATTTATGTTGTTTCCAACATTTTGCTTCTAAAATAATGCTGAGAAAACTATAAAGATAAATCTTTGTGCACAGCTGAGACAGAAATTAACTTCTGATTTTTGTAGATAGATTTTTGAAGCTGAATTAATAATTAAATAGAGTCATATTGGCCAGGCGCGGTGGCTCACACCTGTAATCCTAGCACTCTGGGAGGCCGAGCCGGGAGGATCGCTCAAGGTCAGGAGTTCGAAACCAGCCTGAGCAAGAGAGCGAGACCCCGTCTTTACTAAAAAAAATAGAAAGAAATTAATTGGCCAACTAAAAATATATAGAAAAAATTAGCTGGGCATCGTGGCGCATGCCTGTAGTCCAAGCTACTCGGGAGGCTGAGGCAGGAGGATTGCTTGAGCCCAGGAGTTTGAGGTTGCTGTGAACGAGGCTGACACCACGGCACTCTAGCCTGGGCAACAGAGTGAGACTTTGTCTCAAAAAAAAAAAAAAAGAATAAAATAAATAGTCATATTAATGCTTTACCTTTTAACCTTCCTATTCTATTCCCCCTACAAAATATGCTTGCCTGTGATTTCAAGAAATTTATTTCTCAGCAGTCAAGGTTGGATTCAGATTTCTACTCTATACTACATCCCAAGTTTCCTATAATGAAATGTGTCTGTCTCTGAGATCAATTGTGCCAGGCACTATACCAGGTGTCCTCCAACTACGGCCCGCGGGCCACACGCGGCCCACTGAGCACATTTATCCGGCCCTCTGGGTGTTTTTGCCGCCGCTGCCTGTCCTGCTTAGCAGCCGACTCGTCCCGGGCCCACAGTGCGCACTCTCCAATGGTCTGAGGGACAGTGACCTGGCCCCCCTGTCTAAAAAGTTTGAGGACCCCTGGTCTAGACCATATTGTAAGTTGGAGTGGCTGGCTCTACTATGTATGGCAGAGTAGTGGGCAACATAGTTTTGGGTCTTGCATCTCTCAACTTACAACTTATAACCATATGTAGGGCTAGGCAGAATAACAACCTACACTGAGTGCTTCCAATGTATTAACTCTTTTAATCTTTTTTTTTTTTTTTGAGACTCATTTAATCTTTTTTTTTTTGCCCGGGCTAGAGTGCCATGGCATCAGCCTCGCTCACAGCAACCTCCAACTCCTGGGCTCAAGTGATCCTTCTGCCTCAGCCTCTCGAGTAGCTGGGACTACAGGCATGCGCCACCACGCCCGGCTAATTTTTTCTATATATTTTAAGCTGGCCAATTAATGTGTTTCTATTTTTAGTAGAGACGGGGTCTCGCTCTTGCACAGGCTGGTCTCGAACTCCTGACCTTGATCGATCCACCCGCCTCGGCCTCCCAGAGTGCTAGGATGACAGGCGTGAGCCACCGTGCCCAGCCTCATTTAATCTTTTCAACAAAGATTGGAGAACCGGTGAGGCAAGAGGCAGGGACTCTGTAGCAGACAGCTGTAGCGGCAATAACACTGTGTAACAAGCTACCCCAGATCTCAGTGCCTTATAATGGCAAGCATTTAATTTTGTCTTGCTCACATCTATGTTTGGCTAGGGCTCTGCTGTGCTTGGCTAGCAGCAGCTGAGCTTGAATCCAACCTACCTGTTGGTTCCAGACTTGTCCCATATGTCTCTCATCTCCGTTTGAACCAGCAGCCACCTGCGGAAAGTTCCTCTCCTGACGAACAGCAGGAATGCAAGAGGTAAACCAAGCTGTGCAAACACATTTAGGACCTCCATTGACATGTCACTGGCCAACCTGAGTATGTCAGAAACCAAGTCTGATATTAACAAGGCAGGGATGTACGTTTCACTTGTACCAGGAGAGAACTGTAGAATTTTCATGTGTATTTCTGTCACTAGACAGTGAGGAATTGGAACTGATCATCTCATCTACCACAGATACTTTTCCAAAATGGATATAAGTGACAAATTTCAAAATTTTCATACAGAGACCAAAGCCATTGTTATTTTGCTAACATTGTGTCTAAAGTCCTATAGGACTCCAAAAAGTCCCATAAAAGACTTTTAAACTTGTGAGAGACTTAATTCAAGAGACTTGGTTAAGAAGATCCAAATATTTGAAAGAACATACCTGCTTATATACTAGTTATAATCTACTGGGGAAGAAAATAAAGCAGTTACACAAATAATTCTGTAGCAAGATATAAGACAGTAACTGTCCTTCCAAGACCCATTGCAAGTAAAAGGGTAGAGGAAATGATGTAATAATTGGATTTTCTTAGCTTTCTCTCCCACTTACTAAGTTCTTTTATAAGGAACAGTGTAAAAAAAACGTTTCCTAATACTAAATTGGGAAAAAGTTTTATTTTTCAGAAACACTACAGATGCACATTTTATTATGCAAATTTCAAAAGCCCCACAGTTTTGGAAAAACAGATCAATGTGTTTCTTAAGCCTTCTGTCTTTCAACAAATTGAACAGTCTGGAGTGTCAAATTGAAAATGAGAAAGGAAAAGAATCTGCTACTATGAAGAATCCTACCAATAAAAATTTAAGGCACCGAGACCCATTGTTGAGAAATTTAAAAATCCTCCTAAGTCTCTGAATTGAGAAAATGGGAAGTTAAAGAAACAAACACAATAATATAGCTCTCTGGTAATAATTCATTTTGGGTCACTTATTTTAGAAACTGGAGAAAATCATTCACTTATGAATGTGGGGAACCATGGTTAATTGTTACTTTTGATATGAAAAAATTATAGCGGTTTGAAAAAATTTAACAATCCAACAATTCAACACTTTTTATTGCATTATTTCAACCTAAATTATCTAGAAGATCATTTTGAAGGTGAAAAACACATCTATTGAGGCTGAGATTGAATGCTTTTCCACATAGCTTATTTCAAAAATTGAGACAGATTTTTGTAGAAACGTTATTTTACCTTTAATGATATAGATGTTTGAATTAATTTTCCCCAACAACTTGCTAAGATTTTTATAGCCTATGTGAGAGTAATAGAGAATGAAATTGGTAAGCAATGGTATCAGTAAACTCATTATAATATAAAAGATTTCACCACAGGAGGAAAATTTGGGGTGTAGCTAACAGATTCCATATCAGTCTGATATGTTCTAATGTGTTAGCAGGACATAGAAACAACCTAAATGGATGAAGACAATAATATATTAGTAATAATTTAGGCTCTTGATTGCTATAATATAGAAGCCTGCGAGATACTTTGTCTGATAAGACAGATGTTTAATCTTAAACTTTACATGTGTTTATTAGATCATTTCAGGTAGAAATTTTTTAAAAAAATGAATCTGTTTTTAAGAGCATAAAATTTAGTCTTCCACAACCTGGTTTTGAGTTCTAAATTTGCCATTTATTAATGAGTTGTTCATCTTCTCTGAGATTTAATATCTACTCTATAAAATGATAATAATACCAACTACAAAAGCTGTGATAAGGGTGAAATGAAATAATTTTATAATACAACATAATAGATGTAATTATGTTAAATAATATATAAATATGTAATTTCTTATAAATAATTATATATTATGTAATATATAACTATAATATTATAATTGCCACACACGGGTATTCAATAAATATTATCATAGCTATTTTCCACCAGAGACATGACATTTTAAAAAACATTTTTCTTATTTAAAAAATACATAGCCAGGTGCAGTGGCTCACACCTGGAATCCTAGCACTTTGGGAGGCCAAGATGGGAGGATTGCTTGAGGCCAGGAGTTCAAGACCAGCCTGAGCAAGAGTTAGACCCCAGTCTCTACAAAAAACCTGCCATGATTAGAGGGGCTTACAAAAATATGGGCATAAGATAAGTTACCAATGTAAGATAAAATAGAGAAAAAAAGCAACACATCTGTGAAATAATCAGTGCAATTACCCATGGCTGCAGGATGAATTATCCCAAAATTTATCAGCTTAGAACAATAAACACTTGTTATCTCAGTTTCTGTGGGTGTGAGATTAGGAAGTGGCTTAACTGGGTGGACCTGCCCCAGGGTCTTCTCTCACCATGTTGCAATAAAGACATTGGCCGGGACTGCACTCATGTAAAATCTCAGCTAGGGCTGGAAGATCCAGTCCTGAGATGGTTTGCTTACATGGTCGTTGGAAGGAGGCCTCAGTTCCTCATCAGGTGGACCTCTGCAAAGGACTCCTTGACTGTTTTCATGACATGACACCTGGTTCCCCCCTGTAGGGGGAAAATAATAACCCTAATCAGTTCATAACTGGAACAGACCTCTGTTCCAAAAGACCGATTAACAAGAGGAAAACAAGCAGACGTCCACAAACACGTGTATTTCATGTATACATGGGAGACACCCAGAAAAATGACTAGGTCTCAAAGAGGTGGCTTTGAATTCCAGCTTGTATAGCACCTTCAACAAAGAACAGAACATTTTTAGAAGAGATGAGGCAAAGGAGAAAGACTTTCAGTCTTTTTTTTTTCTTAATTTTTTTATTTCAGCATATTATGGGGGTAAAAGTGTTAAGGTTACATATATTGCCCATGCTCCCCTCCCACCTTGAGTCTGAGCTTCAAGCGTGACCATCCCCCAAACGTTGCACATCTCACTCGTTGTGTTTGTATATACCCATCCCCTCCTCCCCCTCCCACCTGCCTGACACCCGATAAATGTTATTCTTATATGTCCACTTAGGTGTTGATCCGTTAATACCAATTTGCTGGTGAGTCCATGTGGTGCTTGTTTTTCCATTCTTGGGACACTTCACTTAGTAGAATGGGTTCCAGCTCTATCCAGGAAAATACAAGAGGTGCTAGATCACCGTTGTTTCTTAGAGCTGAATAGTACTCCATGATATATATACACCACATTTTATTAATCCACTTATGTATTGATGGGCACTTGGGTTGTTTCCACAACTTTGCAATTGTGAACTGTGCTGCTATAAACATTCGAGTGCAGGTGTCTTTTTTTTGTAGAGTGTCATTTGATCTTTTGGGTAGATGCCCAGTAGTGGGATTGCTGGATCCAATGGTAGATCCACTTGTGTCGCTTTGAGATATCTCCATATTGCTTTCCACAGAGGCTGAACTAGTTTGCAGTCCCAAGGACTTTGAGTCTTGAGGGCAGCAACTTGGGGGAAAGGCAAACAAATGGCAAATAAAAGAGTTACTAAAGCTTGTTAATATAAATTCCTCTGGCATCATCTCAAGCCTGGTGAGGGTCTAAAGCAGTCTTCAGTGGTTAACCAGGGTTGTTCTCTCTGGTAGAGGGCAGGAAACCTATGTAAATCTATATCCTGTTTTTAGATAAATAGAGGGAGGGCAGAGAGCTCTCCTGCATCTGCTGCTTCTTAATTGTCTTCAGCTCAATAATCCTTCATATTTTGGGGAGACATGTTCTTGTCTCCCACACCCCAAAGGAAGTGAGCAAAGTGGAGAGAGCAAAGTGGAATCTGCAATGAATTTTATGACCCGATCACGAAAGTCACACCCAGGGAGTTCTACATTATTTTATCTGTTAGAACTAAGTCCCTAAATTCAACCTCCACACGAAGGAGGAATATAAAAAAAAATTGGAGGACATATTTCAAAACTGCCATAATCAGTCTGCAGAAAGTGTCATTTGACATTGTGTGTTTTCCTCTTTCAGTTTAGTGTAATTTTGACATGCAATTGATAAATAAAGTGAGTTGTAGGGTTTAAAGGCCAATGAGAGTTTAGTAGAGCTGATAAGAATTACTTCTTAGGTAGCAGGAAAGTTAAGAAGAGGGTGAGCACTAGAGTCTCAATTTGTCAAAATAACCAAGTCTTCAGTTTCTAAGATTAGAGAATCAGCAAGTTGGTTATTTACTCACAAATATATAATAAATCAGTTTTAATAAGACAAGATGTTCCTTCATCGATGTCTTCAAAATAAGATTAGAAACAGTGACGCTGTAGGAAAAAGCCTTACTTGTACCATCACATCCAGAAGAAAAACTTGAGATTATCTGTCACACATTGGATGGTTTTACAAAGTTGCGTTTGAGAGATTTTTAAGATAGGGAAGAAGAAAATCTATAGGTTAAATGAATGTCTCAGGGAAATAGAAATCAGACATTAATTAGCTGTCCTAATCAAGGGTGTTTGAGTTATGCAAAATGTTTTTCCACTTGGCTCTGGATATTATGATTTAGAGAATTTACAGTTCTTTTCTTGCTCTAAATGTGTTCTAAAATTATTATAAGGCGATTGCTTTCCCTGGTTATGTGTGAGTTAAGGGGTTTGGGGTGGAGGTGGGTGGGTGCAATGTGATACAAACGGAGATCAGCCCGTCCTTAATATTCGCTTCGGATTTGCACTTGCCATGTTGGGATTAGTGGAGAAGGATATTGATATGTGCAGGGTCTAGTTACAAAATCTTTTGCTATCAAGAAAAAACATTACATAACCACATCGAACATGTAAATAATAGGGGGAAATGTGGAAAGGGAAAAGCAAACATTCTAAAGAGGAAATGTTCAATTGTATGACTTCGGAAAAATGATGCAACCTCAAACGTTTTTTTTCTTAATTTGACTTGAACATGATACATAAGGAGGTGGAAGAGAGAGAGCAAAAATAGTAAGACTGCCCTTCTGAATCCATAGAGATTTGGTTTTTGAAACTCGAATGTCCCCCCCCCCATATATATATATGTTAGGGGGTTATAATAAAACGGTGGGGAAGAATGAAGATGTAGACTCCATCCTACACTGGTAGGATGGACTCCAGTCTATTGACTTTTCCTACAACTGTGTTTATCTGCAGGCAGGAGAACCCTGCCTGGGACTTTGTTAGCCTGTTTGCTAGCCACAAATTTAGTGCATAAAGGCATCCAGTGGTAGTAAGATCTATTGTGGTGGTGGTAAAGCATTTGCCTTGGTCTGCCCTCATTATGTTTGCGATAAAATTGAAGACTATTACCAGGGTAGGAAATCAGCTGAACACTCACAAATAATTGGCCAAAGGGGTGGCAGTGGTGCCCAGTCAACAACGTCATTTTTGTGGTCAGTGGTGTTCAGGGAGTGCCCACTGGGTGCCTGGCATAAAGGAAGCAAAAGCCACGATTCTGAGGGAATTACTGGAACCAGTTTCCTAGGGTCTCCATTATGCTTTGTGCTGGGAGTGCCGATTTCTTTGTGCCATTGCTACTGCAAAAATAACCTTCCAGCACTCCCGGGCCACCCCCTGCTTCCTTCTCTCATCATGTGAGAAGCTTAATCCCCCGGCAGCTAGCTAAACTTCAGTGCGTGGGGCTTGCTCTGCCCTTGGTCGGTGGGGGTGGGAGGAGGTCAAGGTCACTGAGGGGTTGTCTCAGTCTCTCTGCTTTGACTCTGAGTCAATGGCAGGGGACATGAACCCCTACACCAAGGGTCCTCAAACTACGGCTCTTGGGCCACATGTAGCCCGTGGAGGACGTTTATCCGGCCCGCCAGGTGTTTTTGCCGCCGCTGCCTGTCCTGCTTAGCAGCCGACTTGTCCCGGGCCCACAGTGCACGCTCTCCAACGGTCTGAGGGACAGTGGACTGGCCCCCTGTTTACAAAGTTTGAGGACCCCTCCCTACACGAGTGACACTGCCTCCAGCTTTGGGATGCTCAGGAAACTCCCACCGCAGACCGGATCCTCAAACCTGATAGTCATTCCCTGTGGCCCTCTTTCTCTCACACCCCAAACCCAACCCATCAGCAGGTCCTGTTGACCTGCCTTCCAAACAGTTTCCAAATCGGGCCACTTCTCCCCATCTCGAGTCAAGCTATTGTCATCTTTTGCCTGGACTACTTTCACTCTTAACCTCTTAGACCAGGGGTCCTCAAACATTTTAAACAGGGGGCCAGTTCACTGTCCTTCAGACCATTGGAGGGCCGGACTATAGTTAAAAAAAACTATGAACAAATTCCTGTGCACCCTGCACATATCTTATTTTGAAGGAAAAAAACAAACGGACAAAAGCACCCACAATGTGGCCCGTGGGCCGTAGTTTGAGGACACCTGTCTTATACAATCTGTTTTCCAAATAGTGGCCAGAATAAGCTTAAAAAAGAAACTATTTATCTCTATCTATACTTCACTGTCACGGTTACATCGTTACCCAGTGGTGTATTACCGTGTTTCCCCGAAAATAAGACAGGGTCTTACATTTATTGTTCCTCAAGAAGACACCCTAGGGATTATTTTCAGGGGATGTGTTACTTTTTTTTTAAGGACGGTACAACCATCTACATTTATTCAAATAGAGTGAAGTCGTCTTCTTCTGGAACATCATCATCACTCTCCAAACCCCGAATTCCACCCTGAATGTCTTTCGACTCTATTTCCTTTAGAACCACTGGCCCCGATCTCTCATGTGGAGCCATAGAGCTCTCACGGGGCAGATGAGAAGGGCTGCTCGTGTTCTTTCCCGCTCTGCAACGACATGCATGGGTTGTGCAGATGCTCTGCGTAGCCACGCCCACCACTAGGGCTTATTTTCATAGCCACGCCCAGCACTAGGGCTTATTTTCATAGCCACGCCCAGCACTAGGGCTTATTTTCATAGCCACGCCCAGCACTAGGGCTTATTTTCATAGCCACGCCCAGCACTAGGGCTTATTTTCGGGCTAGGGCTTCTATTGCACAAATGCTTAGAAATCCTGCTAGAGCTTATATTATGGGCAGGTCTTATTTTTGGGGAAACAGGGTAGGAAGTGACAGAGTTTGGATCTGAAGGCAAATCACAGGGATGTCAGAACCTGAGCTCTTTGAGTTCACTTTCGTGCTTCACAACAGTTCAGCTCAAGCTTTCTTCCAGAGAAGTGGGAAGTAAGCCTGTAAAGAGAAGAGGCAGAGGAATAAACAGTAAGCAATAGCTGCTTTAGCAATGGAGGGTAGCTCACAGCTAAGATGCACCATGTTTTTTTCTTAGCCATAGATGTATATATGAATAACTATGTCTTCTATAACTATATAACTATTACTAATAACTATATAACTGTGAATAACTATGTCTTCTTCAAACCAGAACAACAAAATATATAAATATACAAGTAAGCTGCCTCAGTGTAAATATCTCTGCCTTCTTTATCACATACTGTTGTTGGTGTTTTCCATATATGCAAAGGTGGAAATTTGCATATATAATTATGCAAATATTTGCATATCTGCATATCTATTCACACACATGTGCACATACGTGTGCCCTTGCACACAGCCTCTCATGGTATTGCCTGTTGCATCCAGGGATACGGCAACTCGGTAGCTGCTTATAATTAAAAAATCTAAAAACAATTCAACAAAATCTTTTTATGATGCTTGCTTTCAGTGATGAGGTATAAATGAAATAAGAAATATGCAATCTTTTTGAAAAAGGAAAGTCCAAAGGATTCTATTCAGGCCTGGGAAATATCACAAATAATGCCACCTATGTTTTCATAAGAGAATCACATAATATTAGTTAATCCTAAATTAATCCCTTAGTTAATCCTAATGGTGGGGACTATTATCCTATTATAGATTAGGAAACCAAGGCACAGAAAAGTTAAATGTTTTTCTAAAGATCACACAGCAAGGAGGCCTTCTATTTGCAACAGAAGGATGAGAAATACCCTGTTATTTGCTTTTTAGTAGGAATGAATTTGTTGCATCAGTTCATATTTTATTTATTGCATTTTCTGCAGTAGAATATTGGAGATGATATCTTAATTACAGTTCAGGTATAAGGTCAAAGATGTTCTTGCCATTTCTTTTTGAAGGAGGTAAAATTATCTGAATGTGATTTAGTTAAATGAAGTTGCAAATGATACAGAAGCAGTACATGGAATATCAAAGTGAATTCTGAAATGATATAAAGTAAGAAAAAAACCAGTCACCTTCTGGGAGGGAAACTCTTATTTGCTGTATGTAATTAGGAGTTTCTGAAGCAAGATCCAGGAGAGCTGGGTGGGTGAGAAGGTTTCAAAGGAAACTAGACTCTGTAGTAAATGAGAGAGAGAGTTCCAAAGTCCAGGCCTTTCTCAGATGATCAGTGGAATAACTCCTTAGCCTTCTTCTCTTCCGGCTTCTGTGGTTCTATGCAGAGATGTAAATGTTTCATGTGAACTTTGCTTACATTTGCCTAGAATGTGAGATTTTCCTTTATAACTTTTTAATAAGAACTGTGAAGAGCACCATTTCATTCTCACCAAGCATACAGTGGATTTCCAGAGACTCGCAAATTCTATTTTTCATTGAGCCCATCGTGATGGAAACAGTATGAGTTGATTTTATAAAACCTGGTGTGTGTGTGTGCACATGTGTTTGTGTGTGTGTTTATAGGATTATTTCAGGATCATTGTTGGTACTGTCAGGTTTGAACGGAGTGACCCTCTTTTATTACATGTTCTGCTTCTCCTAGGTTCTAGCGTGTCCAGGCATTAATGGGATCAATCAGTTGTTTATAGAACAATAAAGATCAGTTTTGGGTGGAGCTCAGAAGAAAATAGAATTTTCTTGGATTGACTATTTCCTCAGATAGTTGGTGAAATGTCCTGTAAAAAAATCTGAATTTCACCAACTCTAGACTTTAGCAAGGTCAACAATAGTTCAAAATAAAAATGAAAGCTGGTACTAAATTGCTAGCTACAAATTACCTAAGACACTGAAATGAATTTAGAGAAAAATAGCTTGTGAAACCTTTTGGTAGGTAAATTTTAAGTCTAGACTTTTCCAAAGTTTGCTCTATTGAAGAAAACAAGTCACAAGTTTAGAATTCTACAATTTGGAGTATTTGGGGATTTATAGGCTTCTAAAGCACATAAGATTATTAAAGTACACTTACAAGCAATACTAGTCCGTAAAGTAGTATCAAGCACAAAAGTCATTCACCATGTTTCTTTTCGAGCAAATCTTTATCCTAAACTGTTATATTGTATAAACCATTAGTGGATCCCCATAAAGAAGTGTCCACACTACTTTGCAAGCTTTTTCAGTCTTCTTTCTACCTCTTCATCTTGCAGTACATATTTATTGACATGCAGTAAGAAGCCTTAAGTATTAAGACATGATTCCTACCCTTTAGGAATATTTAGCTATTTAGACCAGCAAATTAATCAAAACTTGGTGTATTACAGTTATCCCTCCATAGCTGTGGGATTCAGCCAAATGCAGATCACAAAAAAAAAAAAATTCCACGAAAGTCCAAAAAGCAAAACTTGGCATTTGCCATGTGCCAAGTACTGCACTGACTCCCTGTGAATGAAGTGAGATGTGCAGGCATCGCATTGGGTGTTGTAAGTCATCTAGAGATGATTTAAAGTCTACAGAAGGACGTGTGTAGGTCATAGGCAAATACTACTGCTTTTTGCAGAAGGGATTTGAGCAGATGCGGATTTTGGTGTCTGCAGGGGGTCTGGGAACCAATCCCCTATGGATGCCAAGAGATGAATGAAGTTATATAACGCTGGGTAACAGATTATCCTCCCGAAATAACCTTCAAACAAACATATATTTTATCTCACAGTTGTTGTGGGACAAGAATCTGGGCAGAGCTTGGCCTCATGGGGTAGCTCGGTGGCTCTGATAAGGTCGCAGTGGCTGAAAGGAGTGACTGGGGCTGGAGGAGCCGCTTCCGGTCTCTCTCAGGAGGCTGTTGTGGGACTCGGTTCTTTGGTGGCAGGTGGCCCTGCTGCCTCAGGTCCTCCACACCTGGGCCGTCTGCGGGGCATCTGAACGTCCCAACGACATGGTGGCCGCTCCCCACAGTGAGCGCTCATCACCGCAGGGGCGTAGTGTCACTTCTGCAGTGTCATACGTGGTAGGACGCAGACCAGCCTGTACAGGGGGAAGGGATGCGGGGAAGCAGTTGAGGCAGGCCCACGAGGAGATCGGCTACTTCTCCCCGCGGAGCCAAGTCCCTTAGATGGGGAAAAGGAAATTGACAGGAAATAGAATAAAAGAATGCACAGGGACTAAGGTATGGTTTATAGTTTTATATATATAAAAAGATCAGATATAACTCAGCGGGGTACTCAGGAGACTGGGCGTACCCCCGTGAACGTCCAGCAAGATGGTTAGATTCACACAGGTCTTTATAATCACACACATCAATGACCAGTTGTCAGGGTAACACATTTGCATATCAGGGGATGCAGTTGCTAGGGGAGACGGGTGATGGGTTAGGGTCAAAAGTCCTCTCAAAGGGCTTCTAATCTATGTAGGTGAGCCAATAGGTACAAAGTCTTTCACGGGCTAACGTCTAAGTTCTAAGAGGTAGTTGTCAATTAATAAAGGTATAACAAAAGAGGTATAGTGACGCTATATTTCTTTGATTAGTTATTGTGGACTTAAAGGAAGACAGTCAGGAGAGAGCAGGAAACCCATCTCTATAAAAAGGGTTGTTTATAACCACCAGGATGCATCTCTGGGCAAAGTGCACTCACTGTCTCCGGCTCCCATCCTGTGGGCCATGTTTGCCTTGCCTTGTCTTTCAAGACACAGGGAAGCTCACAGATTTTGAGATACCGGGAAGCCTTCCTGGAAAACATCCCTACCGGAGATTCGAGAGCTCTCCCATGATAGCAGCCTCTGATAAGTGAACCACTGAGTCCACACATTCCGTCAGGGCAAAACCCCCCAAACTCCTGTTCCTGTCTTTAATATAGCAATATAGTGTTATACGATAAAATAATGGTCTCATGAGCTACATCTCATTAATTCCTCAATCATATTTTCCCAACAAAGGGAAGTACCCAACGGTGAGAATACCAGGAGGTGGGGATCATGGCAAACCATCTGGAAGGCCAGCAGACAAACGGGTTTTTCTGAATATCCCTTGTCTTGAATAGTATTACTGCCATCACTTTGTTTCTCAGTGCAGAAACTTTGGACTCATTCTCCAGCCCCTGTCTCTTACCCGCCAATGCTATCTTATCAATACTATCAGTCACCAAGTCACAGAAGCTGCCATCTTGATATTCTTTATTGTTCTTATTGTTATTGCTTTACTTTTGGCCTCTCAGCATCCACTACAAGGGCATTTTCAATGACTGTCTTTGGTTTTATTTTATTTCTCTTTTATTTATGTAGCTAGAATCATATGGAATTGTCACGTTTGGAGTCAGTTTTGGCGGTGTTATTAGTCAGCTTGAGCTGCCATGACAAAATATCATAGACGAGCTTACCTAACAGCCAGTCTACTTATTTTCTTATAGTTCTGGAGGCTGGAAGTCCATGCTCAGGGAGCTCAGAATCTGATGAGGGCTCCCTTCCTGGTTTGCGGATGGCTGCTGTCTTGCCATGTGTTCACGTGATCTCTTCTTTGTGTGCCCATGGAGAGAGAGAGCTCTGAGGTCCCTCCCTGTTTTAGTAAGAACATTAATCCCATCATAAAGGCCCACCCTCAGACCTCACCTAAACCTAATTATTCCAAAGGTTCCATCTGCAAATACCATCACCTTGAGGGTTAAGGCTTCAACGTACAAATTTTGAGACCAGGGGACAGAATTTAGTCCACAGCAGGCAACCTGTATGCAAAAGTAGTACATGTTCATGATAGTGAATCAAAAAAAACCAAAAAACAAAAACCAAAAAAACAAAAAAACCCACACCAAACCCAAAAGATAAAAAAGATGAAAATAAAAATCACTCATAATTCTACCACCCAGAGATAAGCAGTGATCACATTTTTAGGCATTTCCCAGTTTTTAAATGCATATGCCTTTCTGAAGAATGGGCTTATATCCTATATGTATAATGTTGTATTCTGCTTTTTCACTTATCATTAATTCTTGGGCAATCTTCCATGTCATTGAATATTTTTGGAAATAATTTTAAATGACAGTGACATATTTAATTTTACTTAACTGTTACTTTTTTGGTTGGACATAAAAATGGCTTCTAATTTTTCAGAAATAAGACTGCAGGAGGGAACATCCCTGAACATACCCTTTTGTCTGTATTTCTATTCTCTTAACCTAGATTCCTAGAAATAGAATTATTGGGACAAATGGCATGAACTTTTTCAGCATTATTCTAAAATTCTTTACTTGATTTACATTATTGCAAATAGCTTTTTAAAAATGTATCAACATATATCTTACCACCAGAGGTATTATTTTGTTAAAATTTTTGGTAATTTACTGGGCCAAAAATTTTTTTGTCTAATTGCTAACAGTGACGTCCTTGGTGATCTCCTTCCTGGAGTCATATCACATTGCGATCAAGCCTCCAGATTTTTCTCTAAAATTCAAACTTGATCATATCACTTGCCTGCTAAAACCAATCACTTGCTTCCCACTGTTGGTCACCTCGAGCCGTGACTCTAGAGAATGTTTCCATCAGCTCTTGCATAGCCTGGCCTTTGTCGACAGTCCCAGTCTCGTTTTTAACCTCTCTCCTACTTCTCCTCTCTCCGGTAATGTCAAACCACGTACAGCTTCTAACTTGCCTTGTTTTAGACTTTTCATTTTCACGTGCCATCCCTCCTGTCTTGAGTGCCTTTCCCCACGCGGTCCGAACACTGGCCAAGTCTGTTTAGAAAGAAAGCCTGAGATGAACGTGGTGATCCGTTCCTAGAAATGGGAGTGCTGCTGTGATCAGCACTGCACTGGGTCTTCCTGTCATCGCCCCCATGAAGATGTGCTCCAGCCCTTCCACATGGCAGCCACACGACTGTTCTCTTTCAAACCCCTTACACCAGGGGTCCTCAAACTTTTTAAACAGGGGGCCAGTTCACTGTCCCTCAGATCGTTGGAGAATGCGCACTGTGGGCCTGGGACGAGTTGGCTGCTAAGCGGGATAGGCAGCGGTGGCAAAAACACCCAACGGGGCTGTGTAAATGTCCTAGGTGGGTGGCATGTGCCTTGCTGGCTATAGTTTGAGGTCGCCTGCTTTACATCATGATGCGTCTTCTTACAAGACTTTCTTCTAAGTTGCTTTCATACGATTTTTGTTGATTGTCCCTGGCTGCAGCAGTGTTAACGCTGCCCTTCAAAATGCCCCATTTCTGTCCCCGTTCACCTGATTCTTCTGTCTTCTCCAATATTTCTTCAAGGCACCCTGAACCTCCGTAAGACTTGCATTTTAATGTCTAGCATGGTGCTGTCGCTTTGTTTGCGATGGCAAATCTAGTATGCAAATATCACTTGCATAACTTTTGTTACGTATTTTGTGTCAAAAGTGCTTTCGAAGACACAAAATAAATTGCTGACACATAAAATAATGTCAGAAAGATGAGCAAAACTTGTGTTGTGGAACATTCTCAACTCAGGGTTGAATGGTGAGAGGGCAATAACAGGGGACCTCCCATTCACTGGCCGAAAGTATCTGGTACACACTCCTGTGTTAATCGTTATTAGCTGTATGCGTGCAAAAACACTCAAGATGTGAAAATTTTAATTCATTTACAGTATACTTTAATAGATTGTTATGTATTTACATATTTTTAAAGAAAATATATTACAGGGACAAACAGCTTCTTGAAGAATCAGCTCTGAATGGAGCATCATTCAACATGGTACATGGGATATAAACCAAGCCCTATTTGTATTTAGAATTGGTGCAAGTTTTAATCCTCTCTAGGAAATCTCTTCTGACACTTCCCTTCCTTTGTGCTTCCTTTTATAGGATTGATCTGTATTGATTTTTGATTTACTGAAAGGTTGAGGTGACTTTGTAATAAATTACAGTCATGTGCGGGACAATCGTGTTTCGGTCAGCAACCGACCGCATACATGTTGGTGGTACTGTAAGATTGTAACACTGTATTTCTACTGTACCTTTTCTGTGTTTCGATATTTTTAGATATTTACCATTGTGTCACAATTGCCAACAGTATTCAGGACAGTCACATGCTGTACAGGTTTGTAGCCTAGGAGCCATAGGTTGCCGCTACACCATACAGCATGGGTGTGTAGTAGGCTATTCCAGTTAGGTTTGTGTATGTACACGCCATCATGTGCACACAACTTCTGCACCTAATGACAAAGTTCTCGGAATCCATCCCCGTTGTTAGGTGATGCTTGACTGTGCGTGCATGATCACCATGATCAAACTTTGAATCCAATAAATCATTGAGTTGGATAGGATCTCAGATGTTGTTTTGCCCAACCCTCTCACTCAGCAGAGGAAGGGACAGAGGGTCACATTATGCTGGCTAGGATGGCTTTCATTGTTGGAAAAGTTATCCCTCATGTACAGAAAACTTCCTTTCAGTGATAAGCACTTGTTGGTCTGACTTTTAACTCTGAAGAAAGAATCCAACCCCTTCGTCACAAAGCAGACCTCCACAGGTTTGAGCCCGGCAAGCACATGTTGTCTTCTCTTTTTTAGGCTACACATCTTCAGTTCCTTAGATGACTACCGTGGGGTGCCTCACGTACAGTTTTTGTGTTCTCGTGGAGAGGGGCTAGTGCGGCTTTGGGTCTGGAGAATTCCCAAACCATAGTAGAACGGGAGAGTATTATCCCTTTTATTTCACCGTCCAATTCTGAGTAGCTTAAGAGTTTGTCTGTTGGCTGAACTTTGTGGATTAGTCAGGACTCCTTTGGCTGCCAGTAACAAAAACCTACTTCGAACCAACTTGAACAAGAAAAGGCTCATGTATAACTGGCGAATATGAGGGGTGGTTTCAGGCACAATGGGATTCTGCGATGCAATGCTAGCTGGGCTCTATTCTTTTCTTCATCTCTTCTTCCTGCTTGCCTGTTCGACTTCATTCCTGCGTAGGCAAGATAGCCAGCAGCCCCACACTTCTTGTATCCTCACTACAGCTCCTGATTGCAGAGAACGAGGGGCTATCTTCTTTTTAAGAGCTCTCTGACAAAATATCAGAGGAGATTGGTTCAGCTTGGGCCATGTGCCCATCCCTGAACCAGTCAGTGGGGCCGAGTCGCATAGAGTGCAGTGGCCAAGCTTGGATTCTGTTACTCCCCCTGCTCTGCTCTCACTCCTCCCCACCTTAAGCAGGTAGAACCGAGAAGGATTACTGGGAATGGGGTTAGGACTGGCTATCCAAAGGAGGTGATCCTGGGAAGACAAGCATATGTCTACTTAATGGGCTCTTCTAGAAAGGCCGGGGCTCAAACATGCAAAGTCCAAAATGCAGAAATGATACGGCTGGACAAAAACAGAAGCAGTGGTCAGATGGAACCCCTTTTTGTATCGCGCAGGTCATTTGCAACTCCAAGTTGCAGCGTCAGGACTTGAACTATATTTTACTGAGAAGCTGCCTACATCGTGCTTAGGTTTTTAATATTTTTAAAAAGTCACTTTTCCCGAGTGGCATGGTATCTTGGTTTATAGTCATAATGTTCACAGGCTTACATGTTTGAATTACACTTCACTGAAGCCAGGTCACACATCGTGTTCCCGCTTCTAAATCTATTCTGATTTGAAAGATTCCCTGTCGTGAGACTCTTCTTTATGATAGTTTTTAAAAAATGCGTGGAGAGATGGAGGCTGAGCTAGATTAACGTCGTACAAATCTGATTAACATCATCTGCTCTATTGCAAAGGTCAGGTGCACTCAACGAATTTACTTTGAAATTATTTTGTTTATTTTGTGGGCATATACATCACGAGCTTTCTAAAGGTCAAAAGTAGAGTTTGTTCTTGGATTCTAAAGCAATCTGATTTCCATTTACAGTACGCTTTGGTGACCCTAAATGCAGAAGCAGGCCCAGTTAAGTCATATTTCCAGTTTGTGTTTGCTTTAATTTTCTCGGGAAAGAAAATCCTTGCTAGATCGAGGCAGTGCTGAAATATCATTTTCCCTAAATTACTTTTGTTTTTCAACTAGGTTCATAAGAGGATGCTACTCACAAATGACATCTGAACTCTGAATGTTGGTTTCATGCCCACTTTGTTTGCAAAGATGCGGAAGCTTCTTAGTCAGCTAGTTTCTTGCTTGGAAACTGGAGCAGGGATCAAAAAAGTTAGGACCCCTGGGTTTCATTAACATTTACCTGGTAGGGATCCTGAAGCTTTATTAATTAATGTTTGTAAAATCACTGTGAGCTTTCATAGAGAAGAAGCTCCAGTAAATTATACGGTCTTATTTACTGTTCAGAAAATCAAGGATCTAGTTATAGACACAAAGTATTTTTTCATTAATTATTATAAAGGGCTTCCCCCCCCCCTTACCATATGTACTTTACCAAGATAAAAAGAAAATCTCTCAGAGTATTTTGTATTCATGTTCATTAACATTCCAGTGGAATAATAAACCTCAAAACGATTCATGTATGAATCAGTGAGGCATGGCTAATTACAGTATTCAGCCACACGGCCAATAACATTCACCATGAAACGTGGTGTCTGTTAAATACATCTTTGATTTTTTTTTTTTTTTTGTCAGGGGAGAGTGGTAGGAAATAGGGAGGTTGCAAATTGCAATTTTAAAAATGTCTAAATATTTTAGGGGCTTGCACATTATAAATATCTTTCAGGCAAGTATTTATCACAAGCATGACATCCTGTTATCAAAACAGAAAAAAAAAAAAAAACCCAAGATTTGCCTTAAAAACAAAACTAAACAGAACAGAAACACCACAAGTCCTGAGAATGGACCATGTTCTATCAGGAAAAAGGAGAAACTTCTTTGGAGCATTAGGAAATAAAAAATTGCCATGAAATTTACAAATACATTTTATATTGAGTTTTATAAATGAATTTCCTACTCCTTACAAAGTCATCTTTATATTAGGATTCTCTCTAGTCCACAAGCATATTTAAAGGACAAAAAAATCTGAAAAGCATACAGAGGACACAGTTTGTTGAATGTCATGGCTGAAATACTCAAATTCAGAATCAATTTTGTAATGCATATTCAAGATCTTTTCTATTCCTTTTTTGTTTAAGATATTTTCCCTTAATACGATCTGTATTGTGGAATACCCAAAGACTTCATGAACAAAGCACTGATGTCCACATTTAAAAAAATTTTAACTTGTGTTCTTTCAGTGAGTAATAGATGGTAAAAAAAAATAATATTCAGAATGATATAAAATAGAATAAAAGGTCTTCCTACCACCAAGGAAATCTCATTCCTCTAGCCACTGTTTGCAATCACTTGGGCTGCTCCCTGAGGTTTTCTACACAAGTGCAAGCACAGGTTCACAATCCCTTCTCTGCAGTTCTGAAATCCAAAAAGCTCTGAAAACTGAAAGGTTGACCCAACGTGAGTCTACAGATAGTGTTTATTTATCCCATACATGTTTAGTTAGTTGCAGACATACTAATATGTCTGGGTGCTGTCCCAAGACAGCTCTACGAGTTTTATATACTGGAAGAATATATAGGCATATTCTTTTTTAAAAACCAAAAAACATTTATTAATTTCTAAAACACATCTGTCCCAAAAGTTTTAGATGAACGATATGGACCTCAATAATTATGTGTGTGTGTGAATAACACCACAATCCTTTTATGTTTACACAAATGGATCTTACTATATATACTATCTGGCAACTACATTTATGGAATAGTTTAACATTTTCCCTTAAGATCTTACCATGGCTTACACAGCTCTACAAACATGATCTGGCCTCTGGTAACCTTTGACCTCATCTCTCGTCAATTTTCCTCTTTAGCCACGTGGGGCTCCTGGCTAGTCTTCCACCACACTGAGCTTGTTCGTATCTTAAGGATTTTGCACTTACTGTTCCCTTTGTTTGGAACTGTCTTCCATAGATTTCGCCATGCCTGGGCCCCCCTACTTCACTGAGATCCTTGTTCAAATAACACATCTTCAAAGGGGCCTTCCCTGATGACCTCCATCTAAAAGAAGACCACCTAGCATTTGTCATCACCTAGGATATACGTTTGTATATTAGTGTATTGGTCTATCTTCTTTACTAGAAGTCCCACGAGGGTAGGAATTTTTTTTTTATGATTTATTACTATTGCATCCCTTGCTCCTAGAACAATGTCTGGCATATAGTATGTGCTCAATTAATACTTGTTGATTTTTTTTTCTCCTTTTGCCTCCAAATTAAACAATTTATCATTACAAGGCTCCCATTTGCTTTTACGGCAAACTAAGCTCATAACCCTTATGAGCTGACCTTCGGGACTCTTCCAGCCCCTTCCACCGCTGCTGCCCTACTTCCACTCCAGCTTGTAGGCTGATAAACCTACTCTGTCTGAGCTCTGGTGCTTGCACTGTACTATTGCTTCTGCCTGGAGCCCTCTTTCTCCCCTACAGTGGAGGAGAATCCACTCCTTCTGGCATTGGCTCACATGGGGCTTCACATTGATTTGTTTACCCGTCTCCAGGCTTATAAGATTCACTACAGTACAACTTCTCGGACTGTGGCTGGCACAGAGTGACCCTTGGTAGATGAAAAACCGAGCCGAATCAAAATTACATACCCTTCTGCACTAAGTCCTCTACGATGGAAATGCATACTTTAATTTTTAGAAAAATGCTTTTAATGGATTTTTATCTTCTAGAATGATGAAATGCCTCAAAGCTGCAGTGAAACCAGGGCAATGTGTTCAGAGGCATAATTTCTTGAAAGAGAGTGATGAAAACTCATGGCTTATCTCAGAGCTACCCCAGTGAGATCACAGCTTGGACACTGAGCTTAGTTTTATGCACCTTATGTTCTAGGTAACTGGAAGATGATTGCAAAAGATGGCAGTAAGAAGGATTAAGTGTGATTATTTATGAGGCATAGTTAAAAGGAGACAGCATGCATATGTTCACTAACTATAGGGAATAGACCGATCTCTAAATATCTGATGAACAAATCTACCCAAGGAATACATTTAACACAGAACAACAAAGGGATAAATATGAGGAGAGAACAAAAAAGATAGGTGAAAAATTTAGAAAATTTTTAGCTTATCATAAGATGGCTCTTACCAGCAACCAGAATTCTCTAATAGCAGCCAAAAAGCTTAATGATGAGTTGAGAAATTTGTGGAGAGTACAGCTGAATTTCCCAAGCTTTCTATCCTTCGTATTATAAAAACAATGCATCGTTTTTCCTTTTTCGAATATAACATTTTCATTTTAGATAGAATTTTTCCAAATTAATCCCCCTAAGATTCATGTCTGAGAGTCCGGATTATGACCTGTGACATACGGCTGAGATGAATTATGCAGAGGGTTGAACTCTTTGACATCTAAGGCCTTTCTAGTTTTGAAATTCTGTTTCCATGGTAAAGATTTCCTTGTAGGTCCTCAGTTCTTGGAGAGGATGCTGTTGGGAGAGTTCGACTAGAGCGGAAGAACAGCAATGTAACCACTAAGCTTTCCACATACAGAGATGTTCCCAAGCATTGCGATAATGGGAGGTTAATTTCAAGGTTACCTGTGCCTCTTTAATTCACGCCTTAGTTGAATTCTACAAGTGGCGCAAACGTCAGGCTCTTTGAGCACCTACCCTATTTGCTTTTTGTGGCCATAACACAGCCATTCATTGACCACATATTTACTGAGTGCTTACTATTGAATAAAACGAGAACAGAATTCTTGCTTTCAAGGAGCTTACATTTTGTTTGATCAGACAGATGATAAACAGAAGGAGAAGTACATGGTGGCTGTAATTTCAAGTAAAGCTATTGCTAGGAAAGAAATGCGGTAACAGCACAACCCACACAGGTCTTTCGCAAAACTGTCTTCTAAATCTAAAAGATCTTTATGCTACTCTCTCAAAATATCCAAGCCCTTTGCTTGTGTTTCTTCAAAATCATGAAATGAAAAAAATACATTGTCTTCAGTAATATTTCTATAAATTTTCTTTTCTCCTTTTCTTGATATTCTTCCTGCTCACTCTACCCTACCCTAATCCTCCTGAAGTCCCCTTCTTAAGTCCCCAAAGAGTTCCTATTCCCTAGTATAAATGAAGCTTTTGTTATTGTTTGGCTTGCGTGTCTTAGTGCAGATTTAGAAAGTAAATCTCTCTTAATGGTTCATATGATGAGTGATATCAGGTGGTAAGTTGCTTGGGGTTTTTTTTTTTTGTATGTATATATTCAACTTTTGAATTATTTTCATTTGCTTGTCTCAGTGACATGAGCTTGTAGTGAACCAAAGCCACCTGTAGCAGACACTATCGGTGCCCTGTCAGCGCCCTCTATTCCATTACTATTTTAGTGGATACCAGCCTCTTTTTTTTTTTTTTTTTTTTGAGACAGAATCTTGCTTTGTTGCCCAGGCTAGAGTGAGTGCCGTGGCGTCAGCCTCGCTCACAGCAACCTCAGACTCCTGGGCTCAAGCAATCCTCCTGCCTCAGCTTCCCAAGTGGCTGGGACGACAGGCATGTGCCACCATGCCCGGCTAATCTTTTCTCTCTATATTAGTTGGCCCAATTAATTTCTTTCTATTTATAGTAGAGACGGGGTCTCGCTCTTGCTCAGGCTGGTTTCGAACTCCTGACCTCGAGTGATCCACCCGCCTCGGCCTCCCAGAGTGCGAGGATGACAGGCGTGAGCCACCGCGCCCGGCCCGGCCTGACTCTTGATGGCAGTACCTGTCTCTGGCTCTCTCTGGCCACTGAGGCAACTCAATTCCCTTGTGCACCATGGCAGATAAGCCAGGGACTCAATAGTCCCCGAAAGCAGTCCTCAGCCATTGACTGATGGGAGTTGGTGTTTAAACAATCACGTTGTCTTGTCCCCTTGGTGGGATAACGCAATCTCATGCATGTCGGGTTCCGTATTATTTCCTAGAGCTCTCTAGGCGGATTAAGCTCCAGTTGCCCCTAGTGGTAACATGCTATATAATAGAGAGAGCACTTTTTTTGTGTCTGTCTTCCCTTCCCTACTCTCTTACTGATATTTCCTACAATGGCGTCCTAAATAAACTACTTGCACTTGAAAAGCTGTCTCAGGAACTGCTTCTGGGAGAACAAAAACTAAGGTGATCATAAATCCAGTCACACTGCAGATCAGATAGTGACCTCCCACGGGTTGTCTCGGCACTTGGAGGTCCTGGGTCCAAGGCGAGTGGCAGGTCTTAATGCTCTTTGTGAATGTATGCATTGCTCAAGGTCATGAGTGACCTTCAGCCTGCAGTCAGTATCACCCACAGCTGAAGTAATACCTGTAAGCTCACATTAGGCTGTCCGGCAATGGTGTAATAATCATTAGACACCACTGTTTAGATACTGAGTACATTCATGACATTTGCTTTTTGACTGCTAAGTAGAAGATGTCATGATTACAGGCTGATACTGTATCAGGAGGAGAGTCTAGTTTGTTGAGCTTTTCAGCTTCATGTGGTTCTGATTTTCTCCCACGTTTAGTCTGACTGCCGACACGTGTGTTGAAATCGCTCATGCCAATCAGCTTGAGAAAAGCTAGGACTGCTGAGCTAAGGCGCTCATAAAAGCTAGAAAGAACTGTTGTATTGTAGGAAACAACCCCAAATTGACAGAGGATTAGGCTAGGAATCCTGAACAAAGGTTTTAATCCCTATGCACAAAATTAGCCTATACACATATTGATCATATTCCTGCTGTCTTAACTGTAACTGTTTTCCATTTTGCCTTGTTATTCACAATTCTGTAATATGTTATGTGGCTGTAAAGTCTGTGTGATGACCTATAATCCAGTGTGACATTCACCGAGAGTCTGACTTCCAAGGATATCAGTATGTCATACCAGCACACTTTGTAGGACACTTTGCTGTTCTCTGTGGGGTTCAAACATCAGACA
Source organism: Mirza zaza (assembly GCA_008750895.1). Taxonomy (NCBI): domain Eukaryota; kingdom Metazoa; phylum Chordata; class Mammalia; order Primates; family Cheirogaleidae; genus Mirza; species Mirza zaza. The sequence goes on from VSMD01098582.1 coordinate 27,167, forward strand.
GGATGAGAGATCTAAGACTTGGTGTAATCGCCTGCATGTAACAAGTAAGGCCAAGGAAAAAGTGAAGGGGGGGAAGGAAATGGAGCTAGGGAAAATACGGACACATCTTAGCGTTTGTCCACATGTAATTGCTCTGTTTTGCCCTTTACAAGATGACTGGCAAATTACCTCTTCTTCCTGGGTCCTAGGATAGGAAAGGAAGGGAAGTAAAGGAAAGGGGTATCTTGAAGAGAGGTTGCTAAAAGCAGCAGCCTGGTGTCAGCAAGAGGCAGGGCTGGGATTCTAGTCCCCGATTAGGAGGTGCACGGCCTCGTGAAATCAGCGGTGCGATTTGTGATTGCAGTCATTGCAGAATGAAGTTCCCTGTTCACACTCCGCCAGGCACGAAGCATCTGGAGGTCAGGAGTTGGGTGTGAACCCATGATTTCTCCAGCACCCACATGGCATTTGGCACAGAAGAGAATGATTTGAATTAAATCATTGAATTAATCATTTGAATTAAATCATTAAGCATGGAAGAGAATGATTTTGAAGTAACTCTTTGCACTCGCTTGCTTTTTTTTCTCGATTCCTTTATTCTACTTGGGATTTCATTTTTTAAATACCCCAGATTTTACAAAGCCTGGCAGTGGAATAAAAAACTGGAGTTTCTTTTTATATGAACTTATTTATTTGGATTTTTTTTTTTATATTTCAAATTATTGATACATTCAAAGAGTCATTTTAATCTCTATCATTTTTCATGGTGTGATATTTTTTGAAACATTCACTCACATGTTCCGCCAATATAAATCGTCTCTCTTCTTCCTCCTCTGATTTTTCTGTTAGAACAAACAACACAATCTTTGTGTTTTTTGTTAGGGCGAGGTGTGATTACATGGAGCTTTCCATCTACGCGTTGCTCTAAGTCAGTGGGTAACGATCTACCCCTGGAAGGTAGCGTACCGTCTCTGCATTCTCCAACAAGATCATGTACTAGTTTCCTAATAAATTTCACATGCGTTATTGGTTTTTCATTTTTTTCTTTTTTGGCATTCTTTGTACAATATGTATAATATACGTGTCGAGTGTGGCTCAACATACGAGCCGCTACCGATGCCAACCTCGTCGAGTCACGCTCGACATCCGAGTGCAAAGGGTTAAAAAGGGAGCGAATACAAGGGACCCTGGTGGTCAGAGGTGGCTTTCATTGATCTGCATCAGATCAAAGGGAGAACAGGGGGGAAAGGTCTTTCTAGATTTCATCCAATTATTAAAAAAAAAAAAAAACAACCCAGTATATTTACTATGTGCCAGGCACTTTTCTAAAGGTGGTAGAAATATTGCAGCGGCCAAAGCAAAAAATCCACTTCTGCATGGAGCTTGCATTCTGGTGGGCAAGTAAGGTGAGAAAAAAAGGATGAGCAGGGGGCATGGGCAATATATATAACCTTAACCCTTGTATCCCCATAATACGCTAAAATAAAAAAAAAATTAAAAAAGGAAAAAAAAAGGATGAGCGGGGGTGGGGGGAGCAATATATATAACCTTAACACTTGTACCCCCATAATACGCTAAAATAAAAAAAAAATTAAAAAGATAAAGAAAAAGGATGAGCAGGGGGGCATGGGCAATATATATAACCTTAACCCTTGTACCCCCATAATACGCTAAAATAAATTTAAAAAAAAAAGGATGAGCAGGGGGCCTGGGCAATATATATATATATATGTGTTACCTTAACACTTGTACTCCCANTAAAAAAAAAAGGATGAGCAGGGGGCCTGGGCAATATATATATATATGTTACCTTAACACTTGTACTCCCATAATATGCTAAAATTAAAAAAAAATAATAAAAAAAGGATGAGCAGGGGGCATGGGCAATATATATAACCTTAACCCTTGTACCCCCATAATATGCTAAACTTAAAAAAAAAAAGATGAGCAGGGGGCATGGGCAATATATATATAACCTTAACACTTGTACTCCCATAATATACTAAAATTAAAAAAAATTAAAAATAAAAAAAAAGGATGAGCAGGGGGCATGGGCAATATATATAACCTTAAGACCTGTACCCCCAAAATAACGCTAAAATAAAAAAAATAATAAAAAAAAAACGGATGAGCAAACTTTGTGCAAGGCTTGGTAATGACAAAGGCTGAGGAGGAGAAGAGCACAGAAAAGAAAGAAAGAAAAGGAGGAAAGGAAGGTTTCGTGAGTCCCCGTTCTGAGAGAGAAACATTACAGAAAAGGGAAGGCTTAAGAAGGAATCAAGAAAGATCCAGAATGGGGAAAGGAAGTGAAAAGAAATCCAGTCAGGGGGAGAGGGGGGAGTCGTGAGCACGTTTTTTGGCAGAAAAGGAGGAACCAAAAGCGCGGCCCTGTATTTCCTTTCACGTGAAAAGAACCAGTTTCTTTTCCATGTGGAAAAAGCCAAAAGATTGCACGGTTCACGCCAAACATCTCATCCCGAGGGGCTTCCTCTCACCTCAGCTTCTCTCCCGCGACGGGCGGTCTTTCCCGCCCCTGAGTCAGGGCGCCACTGCGGCTCCCGATTGGCCCCGTGGAGGGGCGTGCCCTGCGCCCATTGGTCTCTGCTCCTATCCGCTGACGAGAGGCCATCTTGGGTCCCGCCCCTGGCGCGGGACCTTCTGGGAATTGTAGTTCCTGGCCCCCTTCCCCGCTGGGTCCAGTCACAGGACCTTTCGCCCTCTCTGTGCTCAGGTCCCTTGGGCCACCCCGGTGGGCGCACGCCCAGGTGGCGCTCCGGCCCCACGCCTCCGTCCCGCTGCCGGCGTCTTGGAAGGTAGGGGGCGAGAGGTCAAGCCCAAGTGGAACTGTGTTTCCGGGGCGCGGGGTCCAGGTTCCCACGCGCTCAGGGACATTCATTGCCCAGGTGGCCAGGTGGGGCCGGGACTGGGCTGGCGGGGCAGGTGGGCGTCCGTCGGGAGGACTCTCCCGTCCCCACCACGAGCCTTCTCAGGGTTGGAGCTCAGGCGACCTCAGCCCTGCCTTCACCCTGTCCCTCCTCCACTGCACTGGACAAGTGGGGAAACTGAGGCACGGGGCCACGTTCTCGGGGTTCACTGTTGGGGTGCACCTTCCGTGTTGTGGCCAAGCAGCAGGAGTCTCTGCACCTGGGGCAGATCTACGTGTCACCCACGAAGCCGCCTCCTCCCGGGTCCCCAACGCAGGGTTCCGCCAGGGCACTATTTGGGAGAGAACGTTCCATTGGGCGTTTAGAGAAACACGCCAGAAGGTTGGGAATTCCTTGCATCTCTTTTGCGGTTTCCTGTTTGTGCTTTTAGAGTCTAGACGTCCTCAAACGACAGGCCACATGCAGCCCACTGAGGACATTTATCCTGCCCACCGCCAGGTGTTTTTGCGGCCGCTGCCTGTCCTGCTTAGCAGCCGACTCATCCCGGGCCCACAGTGCGCACTCTCCAACGGTCTGAGAGACAGCGGACTGGCCCCCTGTTTAAAAGGTTTGAGGACCCTTGGTCTAGGTTATTCAAAGTGACAGAGGAAGACCTAGAAGCAGTATCTCTCCAGGTGTGACACTTGGGCCACCTGCACTAAAGTCACCTGGGGGAAGCTGCGCAAAAGGTCGGTCAACTGACACTATCTGGAGACTCTGATTCACTACATCTGGGGTGAGTGTCGGGAAACCTGCATTCTAACAAGTACCCCAAGTGGTTCTGAGGTACCCCAATGTCTCAGACTCACTGACCCCCAGTTTAAGGAAAAGAGGAAATGGAACACAGACAAAGTGCTTATTGTCCTCTTGGTTTAACGCATTCACACATCCACTCTTACTTTTTAAATAGCTTCTGAGATAACCCGTGTGCATCAGCAGGGAGTATGCCTCGGGCGCTTATTAAAACTCAAGATTTCTGGACCCTTCCCTCAAGACTCTGATTCAGGAAGTCTGGGTGGGGTTTAAGGTCTGCATTTTCAAATAAATAAAAAAAAACACAGACCACCACGAGAAGCACTGAGCTGCGAAGTGAACTAAAAAAAGCCAAATCCTGCGAAGTGAACTAAAAAAAGCCAAATCCTATGCCTAGACCAGGTGTCCTCAAACTACGACCCGCGGGCCACATGCGGGTGTTTTTGCCCCGTTTGTTTTTTTTACTTCAAAATAAGACATGTGCAGTGTGCATATGAATTTGTTCATAGTTTTTTTTTTTTTTTTTAACTATAGTCCAGCCCTCTGACGGTCTGAGGGACAGTGAACTGGCCCCCTGTTTAAAAAGTTTGAGAACCCCTGGCTTACAAGCGGGGACTACACAGGTGTATCCAATGTGTGGGAAGGGCAAGGCAGGTGAGTAGGCCTCGAGCTGCTCCTCTTGAGCAGGTTCACATTTTGCTCTGCTGTTACCTGGGAACAGGCATTCGCAGCCCTCAGCTGAGAAAAACAGAGCAAAACAGAAAACCAAGAAGAAAAAAAAAACGAACTTGAGGTTCCCTGTTTCGACAACCCACAGCTGGGAAAGAATTTTTGCAAGCTGCACATCCGATAAAGGGCTGATGACTAGAATCTACTTAGAACTCAGGAAAATCAGCAAGGAAAAAAAAAAATCAAACAACCCTGTGAAAAAGTGGGTGAAGGACATGAACAGAAACTTTCCAAAAGATGACAGAAGAATGGCCAACACACATAGGAAAAAATGCTCAACATCTCTCATTATCAGGGAAATGCAAATCAAAACCACAATGAGATATCACTTAACTCCAGTGAGAATGGCCTTTATCAAAAAGTCCCCGAACAACAAATGCTGGAGTGGATGCGGAGAGAGAGGAACACTCCTACACTGCTGGTGGGACTGCAAACTAGTGCAACCTCTGTGGAAAGCAATATGGAGATACCTTAAAGCGATACAAGTGAATCTACCATTTGACCCAGCAATCCCATTACTGGGCATCTACCCAAAAGATCCAATGACACTCTACAAATGGGACACCTGCACTCGAATGTTTATGGCGGCACAGTTCACAATTGCAAAGATGTGGAAACAACCCAAGTGCCCATTAATACATGAGTGGATTAATAAAATGTTGTATATGTACACCATGGAGTACTATTCAGCCATAAGAAACAACGGTGATCTAGCACCTCTTGTGTTTTCCTGGCTAGAGCTGGAACCCATTCTACTAAGTGAAGTGTCCCAAGAATGGAAAAACAAGCACCACATGGACTCACCACCAAATTGGTATTAACGGATCAGCACCTCAGTGGACACATAAGAATGACATCTATCCGGCGTTGGGCAGGTGGGAGGGGGGAGAAGGGGATGGGCATATACAAACATGAGTGAGACGTGCACCAACTGGGGGATGGTCATGCTGGAAACTCAGACTTGTGGGGGGGGGAAGGGCATTTATTGAAACCTTAAAATTTGTACCCCCATCATATGCCAAAAAAAAAAAACTCTGACTCGTGGGGGGAGGGGAGCATGGGCAATATATATAACCTTAACATTTGTACCCCCATAATATACTGAAAAAATTTTTTAAAAAAAGTAAAAAAAATAAAAGGTTCCCTGTTTCAGTGGCCTAAATTGAGGTCGTGCTTGTGCAAGTTCACCACTTGCAAATTCACTGCTGTTTTTACTCTGGGTCTCTCAGAAATGTGCTGGGACCTGTAGAAAATACCCCCGAGCGGTTGTTGTTTGATTAACAGAAAGGCTCTGACGCGGATGCTGGGCCCAAAGGCTGCGCAGGTCGCCCTGACCCGCAGCTGTCCTTAAGCTGGGTGCACCTGAGCGCGCCCTCCTCTCGGCGGCATCTTATCGCAGAGGCTTCTGGGAGTTGTAGTCCCGCCCCTTTGTTTCCTGGCGGGCTGGTACTCCGCCTGCCAGCGCGCCATTTTGCACGGCGCGATGTCTCCCGGGAGGTGTAGTCTTGTTGGCGGCCGTTCTGTGGGGCACCTGCTGGACTAGGAACTACAACTCCCATGGGTCCCTGCGTTCTTGGCTGCCTGCCTTTGTGTCCATCACCCATGACCTAGGACTAGAGTTTAGTAAAGATGTGTATATGTGTCTGTGTGTGTGTGTGTGTGTGTGTGTGTGTGTGTGTGGTTTTATTGCCTTTGTCGTTTTTATTGATTGCACATGCTCTTTCAAGTGTTAGATATGGGGTTGTTGTAGACAGTGATCCAAGTATTAGATGTGGGATTGTTGTAGACAGTGATCCAAGTATTAGATGTGGGATTGTTGTAGACAGTGATCCAAGTATTAGATGTGGGATTGTTGTAGACAGTGTTCCAAGTATTAGATATGGGATTGTCGTAGACAGTGTTCCAAGTATTAGAGAGGGAATGTGCGTGCTTTCGAACACAGCTACCATTGGACACTTTACACAGTATGTTTACGTATCTCTTGATAATATTGTATTTCCCATTGGTAGATAAGAAAAAGCTTGAGACAATGGTTTGTCCATGGTTATACAGCTAGTAATAAAATATAATATATTCATTAAGAAATATATGTGACTATAATTTAATCATCATAAAAGCTGTATGAGAGAGATAACCAGTTTTTATATCCATTTTACAAATTAAAACACTAAGGCTAGAGAAGTTGAGTAACTTGTTCAAGGTAAATCAACTAGTAAATAGAAGTAGTGGGATTGTAGCTCCTGCCTGACAGTCTGTGCTTAGAAAAAGACCCTACTTTACAGAGCTGAGAAGGACCCCAACATTTATGACTGTAGTATTTGGAATCTTTCCATTATACCATGTTGCCTCTGTAGTTAGACTATATATGTTATAGCTTCAAAACCTTTGATACCATTTAAATCCATGGCAAAGATCTTGGAACAGTTCCTAGCATATAGTAAAGGTCCCACAAATGTTAGCTCTATATAGCTTTACAATACCTTTGTTTTAGAGACGAAGAAACTGACCCAGGTGGTAAAGCAGTTTGCTCAAGGTCACACACAGTTGGCTTGTGTCAGAGATGAGACTAGACCCGAGTGTCTTAATTCCAAGTACAGGGTTATTTTCGTTCTACCAGCAGTCAGCTAGCAGGAGCACCAGATGTGTAGCTGTTTAGATAATGGTTTCTCACCTAATTTGTTCTTTCTAGGCCACCGACCAAGACTAATTGTTTTAACATCTCTTTTTCTATTAGTAGTGAGGTTGTAGTATTTCATTAATTCAAATATTTTTTGAATTTCCTTGTATGTTCATCTCTCTTTTCTTAAGTGCAAGGACCACATAGATAGAAATGATCTAATGGGTTAGGGCTGGAAGGACTTTATAAATCATCTCTGTTTCATTTTGTAAATGAGGGGAGTAAAGTGCAAGGTAGTTTGCAGTCTTCAAAAGCATCCTGTTTCTACAAGGAGCCAGGTTTCTGGAGGTCTCACAGAACTCTATGTGACCTTTTGAGGCTCACCCATTTCTCCTTGGTGTCCTCATCTTAGCCTCCTTCCTGTACGTGTTTGATTGAATGCTTTAGGAAATGGTTTTGTGTCCCCATCTCTATTCACATATACATTCAGCTTCAATGTGCTCCTTTTCTATTTTGGGAATTAGTCTTGATTTGGCTCCTGATACTCTTTTCTCCTTTGTGATTTCAGACACTTGAGAGCAAATTCTGACACTGTTTGCACTCACAGTTGTTAAAAATCTAACAACGTCTGATATAAAATATCTGAAATGTAATGAGTTACATAAATTATACAAAACTTTCATTTTAGAAGACATATTGTCCCTGTCAATTACGTATTCACAGATAATAAAACAGGTAACTCTCACCTCTTCTGTGTGGAAGATGATTTCTACATAATTAGATAATAAAGTAACAGGTTTGTAAATTATTGGTTAAACATTCCTGAAACAGTCACTAGTTGAGAAGTTCTGCCCATCACCCTGTGACCCCTGACGCTGGCACTCTTGCAATACCCAGGCGTCCTCAAACTATGGCCCGCAGGCCACATGCGGGTGTTTTTGCCCATTTGTTTTTTTCCTTTAAAATAAGATATGTGCAGTGTGCATAGGAATTTGTTCATAGTTTTTTTTAAAACTATAGTCCGGCCCTCCAACGGTCTGAGGGACAGTGAACTGGTCCCCTGTTTAAAAAGTTTGAGGCCCCCTGCAATAGACAGTCTGATCATTCACTGTCCAGCACAGTGCCTGACCAAGAGGTGGACACTGAAAAAGTATTTGTGGAATTGCATTCATTAAGCACCTCTGAGCTCTGTTCCCACATCTTATCCTTGCGTCTCAGTTTTCTCTTATTTGATGCAGAAATGGAGCTTTGAAATACAAGATGTAGGAGGTTACTTTCCTTTCCACATGTACATTGCAGAGAAAAATCTCAGCCTTTGAGGTTATTCTCCAGGGGACTGTCTCTTTGGGAATGTCCACGTCTGTGACTTCTCAGACGAGTAAGCAATCCAGATAGCAAAACATAGCAGAGAAGCAATAGAGTGGTTGTCTGGAGGCCTATGATTTAAATCCCAGCCCTGCCTCTTAGACAGGTTACTTAGCTCCTGTTTTTTTCTTTTTTTTCCTCTCTGTAAATAGGAATAAGAATCATTTCTGCCTCACAGAGCAATGATGAAGAAGAAAGTGTATTTAAAGCTTTGGAGCATGTTATCAGGCTCTCAATCGGTTGCAGCCAATAGATAAATAGTAGCTCTTGTTTTGTTATTAATGTAAGCTTGATATATGAAAATTCAGATTTACCCGAGATTTAAGCTTGAGGCAGATATCTATTTTATAAAAGGGTTTGCCATTTGTTTTCTTAGAGTAGCAAGCCTGGCCATCACGTTTAAAATATGAAGTTACCCGCAACTCTTGATAACCTATCTTGTCAGCACAGCGACACTCTCTCACTGTGGGCAGAGAGATAGTGAGCCTTTTGCCTCGGTACTGCGTGCTGGGAGGTCCCTGATCTATGGTTCCATGTATGTACTAAATCTTGGATTTAACAGTGTGGCCTGTTACTGTTAGTGGGGTCCTTCTGTCCGCCTCTAGGAAGGACTGGGCATCTCCTATCCCAGGAGCCTCAGAGTTCAAGTGAAGCAGCTGTCATCCAGTTGGCGAGCAGTTCTGGGGCAGGGGCCGTGGGGAGAGGGCAATGCATCTTTCTAAAGCTGACAACTTCAACGGCCACAAGGTTGCTGATAAGGAAGGGAGTTACTGAAAAGGAGTGATGGAGGGAACAGGAAGGAGAAAGGCGAATGAGCATTGTAGCAAGAGAAGAGGGGCATGGAGAAAGGAAACAGCATCTTAAACGTCTTTATTCAGCACTTTTGTCTTGCACCTAACCCTGTGCTAGGCACCGCACTCTGCAATGGTGGGAGGGCAGCGAATGTAGCTGGTAGGGAGTTGGTGATGGAGGTGAGTGGTGGTTTATTCTTGGCAGGGAAGAGCTTAGTAGAAAAAAAGAAAGGAAGGAAGGAAGGAAGGAAGGAAAGGAGGGAGGGAGGAGGGAAGGGTTGCTGGGATCTGATGAGAGAGAGAAGCTCTGTGTGCCTGGGGTCTGAGGGAGGAGATAGGGAGACGGGGCTGCAGAGGCAGGCCTGGGCGATATTATGCCCGGTCCAGTAACCTGTATTTTAAAAGAACTTTGGACTTTATTCCAAGGGCATTTGGGAAACCATTTAGCAGTATTAAGTGGGGAAATGAAACGGTCAGGTTTGTTTTTATAAGAACGGTAGATGCATAACAATGTATTATAGACTTGAAAATTACTAAGAGAATAGATTTTATCAATACTTGTTCTCACCACAAGCAAATGCTAAGTACGTGAGGTCGTGCATGTGTGAATTAGCTCCATGTGGCCATTCCACAATGTATACATATTTGAAAACATCATATTGTATAATCAAGTGTATGAATGTATACAGTTTTTAAAAATTTTTTTATTTTATTTTATTTTTTAATTTTATTTCAGCATATTATGGGGGTATAAATGTTAAGGTTACGTATATTGCCCAAGCCCTCCCCCAGCCCCCTCCCAGTCAGAGCTTCAAGTGTGACCATCCCCCAAACGTTGCACATCTCACTTATTATGTTTGTATACACCCATCCCCTCCTCCCCGCTCCCACCTGCCCAACACCCGATAAATGTTGTTTCTATGTGTCCACTTAGGTGTTGATCCGTTAATACCAGTTTGCTGGTGAGTCCATGTGGTGCTTGTTACTCCATTCTTGAGATACTTCACTTAGTAGAATGGGATCCAGCTCTATCCAGGAAGATACAGAAGGTGCTAGATCACTGTTGTTTCTTAAAGCTGAATAGTACTCCATGGTATCCATATACCACATTTTATTAATCCACTCATGGATTGATGGGCACTTGGGTTGTTTCCACAACTTTGCGATTGTGAACTGTGCTGCTATAAACATTCGAGTGCAGGTGTCCCATTTGTAGAGTGTCATTTGATCTTTTGGGTAGATGCCCAGTAGTGGGATTGCTGGATCAAATGGTAGATCCACTTGTATCGCTTTAAGGTATCTCCATATTGCTTTCCACAGAGGCTGAACTAGTTTGCAGTCCCACCAGCAGTGTAGGAGTGTCCCTATCTCTCCACATCCATGCCAACATTTATTGTTTGGGGACTTTTGAATGTATGCACTTTTTGTTTGTCCATTAAAAGAACAAATGCTTTTTTAAAAGTATGGATGCAACGTGGATACTTGTTAGATGCAATAGTTGATGCAGGAAAACCAGGCAGGTCTGTGCTTCTTTAGTGCGCATATCTCCTGCTGATCTTAAAATACAGATTCCGATTCAACGAGACCTGGAATGGATCAGAGATTCAGTTTTTCTAATAGGCTGGTGCAGTGGTGGCCCATGGGACTATAGTGTGAGTCTTCAGTGGTCTAGGTGAGAGATGATGGTGGTTAAGAGAGAATGGATTAAGAGAATGGACTGTACAAAGCAAAAACCCTGGACTTTAATCTTGGTCCCACCGCTTACTGTATGTATGTGATTCTGGGAAAGTGTCCTAATCTCCCTGAGCCTCAATTTCCTAATCTGTGAAATGGGGGCAATACTTTTTTTTTTTTTTTTTGCAGAAGGATGTTTTCAGTTTTCAATGAGGCAAGTAACACACTGAAAGTGCTTAATACAGTAACTGGTACTTTTCAATGGTAGCTTTTGATTTTACTCTTAGTATTGTTAACAAAAATCAACAGCTTTATACATCCTGCTCCGTATTTCCTTGTTTATCATATTTTGAATGCTAAGTGGTATAGATTACCTTTGATTCTACTGTTTCTGTTTACCTCTCACATATGATGTCTGGAACTTCTTCAGTCCTTTGTAAAATCTTGAGTATTATGGGTACAGGGGAGAACTATCTTTCTCTCACCCATCTAGGGTCATGGCTGGGGCCCCTATAACAAAAGACATATTAAGAAGAGAATAGCATACAAATTTATTTATATAAGTTTTATATGACAGAGGAGTCTTCATAAGGAAATGAAGACCCAAAGAAATAGGTAAACCTGGCCGGGCGCGGTGGCTCACGCCTGTCACCCTAGCACTCTGGGAGGCCAAGGTGGGCGGATTGCTCGAGGTCAGGAGTTCAAAACCAGCCTGAGCAAGAGCGAGACCCCGTCTCTACTGTAAATAGAAAGAAATTAATTGGCCAACTAATATATATAGAAAATGTTAACAGGGCATGGTGGTGCATGCCTGTAGTCCCAGCTACTCGGGAGGCTGAGGCAGGAGGATCGCTTGAGCCCAGGAGTTTGAGGTTGCTGTGAGCTAGGCTGACGCCATGGCACTCACTCTAGCCTGGGCAACAAAGCGAGACTCTGTCTCAAAAATAAATAAATAAATAAATAAATAAATAGGTAAACCTGTGTATTTTTTTAATGCTAGGTTTGATGAGGAAGTGAATAGTTGTGAAGTATTGTTAGGTTTTAGTCTGAAATGTCGGTTCTTGGCATGCCCATGGCCGAAGAATGACCAGACGCACGAAAGCAAAGGCAAGCACGAAAATGAGGTCTATTGAGGAGAGAAAGACAGGGTTATGGAGCAAGAGTAAGATGTGGGTTTCTAGATCATGACACACACGCTGCAGATGAGGACCGGATCGACTGTCACAGCAAAGGGAGAGGCAAAGGAAAGGCAAAAAAAAAAGGCTGGTTAGGGTTTCTGTCTTGTTTTACAGTGCCTAGATTGGGACCTCCCCATGGTTAAAATGTCACCATGGAACCACTTTGACAGGACAGTTGGGAGATAAATGACCTGAGACTTTACTGCGCATGCGGATCTCCCATGAGCCTCTCTGGAAGCCCATTTGGGGGTGGTGTGGTCAGTCACAGCAGCACCCACTTTTGTCCCCAGGAGACCGGGAATCCCTCACTAACTACCTAACAGGATGAGTGGATAAATAGGTATGATCCAGTGGCAATAAACTGGAGTAAACATAGCAGGGCGTGTTCTCTGTCAACCACCTGCAGAGGTAAGGATGTTCTTTTCCTCCAGGTATGGGGACACTTTTCACATAACAGTCACAGGATCTGCTTCAGGGGAAGGTCAGGAAAATCCTTCCTAGGTTTTATGACCAGCTTCAGGGGAGAAGGGCAGGGGAGAGTGACCTTCTTGCTTCTGCTGTTTTCTCAAATTCCTTCAGCTTAAAATATTTGGGGGGCATCATGTCCTGAACCCCCTCATGGGCAGATAGATCTATCTGAGCCCCTGCACTTGAGTCTCTGTAGATTTGATGGACAAAGTCTGGGACCCTTAAATTAACCCTTTGCACTCGCTTGTTTTTTTTCCTCTAGATTCCTTTATTCTACTTATTAACCGTGTGGAGTCACACTCGACATCCGAGTGCAAAGGGCTAACATGTTACATCTGATTACCAAGATGGGAATTTGAGGCACCTTGCCTCCTTATGTAAACTTATTCCTTCTTTATACAATTTTAGCGTTCTTGGATTGCTTGCCAAGTAGTGGCTCTCAGCCCTGGCTATAAGTTAGAATCGCTCCTATGTTAGAATGGATCGGTCTGATCCGGATAACCTAAATGAGGGTAGGGAGGGGAGATAGGTGTTAGTTTTGTTTTTTTTTTTTAAATGTTTCCCAGGGGATTCTAAAGTACATTTAGAACGAGAGCCACTGATTCTAACAACACAATGTGATGAAATGAATCAGGTATAATCTAATAGGTAAAAGGTCTGGGTGAGGAATGACATATCTAGAAAGTAGTATTTTGAAGGCTTTGGGAGTGAAAGAGATGAGACGTTTTATCACAAAGTTCTCATGGAATTTGATAAACCAACTATAAGTTGTGCACTGGGTTATCTTTGAGACTCTTTCTTGTAGGAATACTTCCCTTGTATCTCTAGCTGTGCTTACCCGACTCAGGTTTCTCTTTATATTTAGTTTCAGGTTGTCTTTCTCTTCACAATATTTAGTTTGTTCCATTCCTCATAGCTGGAGAAAAAAGTATCTGAACATTTAAAAGCAGGTTCCAAAGAAACTGAGTTACATGCTTTTGTGATCCATGGCAGTGTTATTGAAAAGGTTTCAATGATTGTTCAGATAAAATACAATTCACTTTTACTAGTAATGTTCTTACATTCTAATTGAGTAGTTTGAAATGAACCATTGCAATGAACCACATCTAGAAAGGCTGCCTATTAAAAGTTTCCTTCCTTCCTTCCTTCCTTCTCCCATCCTCCCCAAAACCCCTCCTTTTCAGGGCAGGATAATTAAGCTAATTTGATTTAACATCTTTAATTTAATCTTCTAGATTATTGATAATATATGGGGCCTGAAGGGGAGGAAAAAGAAACTCTTCCTCTTGTCCTCTTAGGTTCTTCTCCTGGGACTTGGAAATTAAACTGACAAAAACCAGAATAACAGGAGAAACTGTTTATTGCATATGCATACACAGGCCTTCATAGAAAAGAAGTGAAGACCCCAAAGAGGTAGTTAGACCCGGAGTGGGGCTTTTATACCATGTGGAGAAGAAACCAGACACAGGAAAAGGGGATTTGGGTTTCTGGGAAGAGGGGATAAATTGTTAGAAAGTGACTAGGAAAATGTACGGTAAATAAAGATTGTATAGGTTGGGTGTGGTGGCTCCCTGCGTTTTGGGAGGCCGAGGTGGGAGGATGCTTGAGACTAGGAGTTTGTGGTTGCAGTGAGCTACGATTGCACTCTAGCACTCCAGCCTGAGCGACCCACGCCCTGGCCTGTCTCAAGAAAATGAAAGAGGTTGCTTAGTGAGGTGTGGTACGGAGAAATGAGTTCCTTTCTTCTTTCGGATTGGGAGAGGGGCACACTTTTGCAAGTGGAAAATATGGCACCTTTTAGAAAGGGAAATTTATGCCCTGCTCTTAGTTAGATGGAGGAGGGCAGAGAGCTGGTTTCTTTTTTTTTTGTCTGCGTCTGCTGTTTCTTAATTGCCTTCAGCTGGAAGTAACCCTTACGCCAAAGTGGCACATTTGGGGGTGGCGTAGTCACATCCCCTTCAGCACTCTTTCCTTTTCAAGGTTTGTTTGTTTTCTTTCCCCCTCATAGAAAATGCATGCACTTAGGTTAGTTTGAAATTTATATTTAAAACCTTATATCAAGGGTCCAGGAGTGTTCTGAGCCTGAATTTATATTACCCAACACCATAATTTCATTTTTCACCATTTCCTGAGCCTTTCTGCTCACCAGGAGGTTATTTCACTGGTGACTTTATTTTTCTAGTCTGTTGACTCCAGGAGAGAAAAACAGAAAGTGGGGGGAAAAAAAGAGTGTTTTTGCTGGAAGGTGTAATACAATTAAAAAATTACATATTTTAGAGGTAGTTTCTATATATGCCTGCTTTTTTCTTTTAATAATGAGTAAGTAGGAACAGAAGAGAAAATTGAGAAACTGGTTAAGCAGTTCACAAAAGATACACAATGACAGTATTCTGGAACTTAAAGACTTTTTCTGAGTCTTTTTACGTGTTTATTAGCGTTCTTTGTTATGGATTTACCTCTTTTTTAATTAACAATCGGGATTCTATTAAAATTCAGTATATTTTGCAGTTTCTTAGGCTCACAGCTACTGGAGTTAAAAACCATCATAGATAATGTTGAGGCATCACTACTCCCTCATGAGGTTTAATGCATGCATATTTTACTTAGGCCCAGGCTGGAGGTTGCGTCTGCACTCATTTAATAAGTGGAGTTTGTGGTATGTGGGAAGAACAAAATTTTTATTTTCTGTGAAGTCTTCTTTCCATGTCTTCAGTTTTGAAAAAAAAAAAAACAAAAAAACAAACGACTCACTGCTGTTTTCAGACTCCACAGTAACTGAAGAGCAGGATTTTCTTGTTCATGCCAGGAGATGTTTAAGTGGTGCCCAAAGGCACTGGTTTATGGATACGATCGAGCCTTGAGGGCAGATGGGAAGGAAAGGTTGAAATCCTGCTAGAGGAAGGGTGTTTCAGCCCTTTGGCTTTGGTGATTTCCGTTCAACCTTTCCCAGGAATGAGCTGGTGAGAGAAGGGTAGCAATCTCAGGGAGAACAGAGCACAGCAAGAGAGAGGTAGAAAGAGATGCAGAGGTAATCGGAAAGGTATAATAAGAAAACGTGGATGGCTGGAAGGGGAGGGAAAGATTTTTGTTTTTACAGTCATCTGTGTACATAAAGTTAGTCTCTGCCTGCCAACTGCTACAGCAGATGAAAGAGGCAGGTCTAATTTTCACTGAATTTGGTCTACCACTTTGGGCGGCCTGCCTGGAAGTATAGACCATGTGGCACACTACCGTGTTTCCCCGAAAATAAGCCCTACCCATAAAATAAGCCCTAGCAGGATTTCTAAGCATTTGCCAATAGAAGCCCTATCCCGTAAATAAGACCTACCCATAAAATAAGCCCTAGCAGGATTTCTAAGCATTTGCTCAATAGAAGCCCTACCCTGAAAATAAGCCCTAGTGCTGGGCGTGGCTATGGAAATAAGCCCTAGTGCTGGGTGTGGCTATGAAAATAAGCCCTAGTGATGGGCGTGGCTATGAAAATAAGCCCTAGTGCTGGGCGTGGCTATGAAAATAAGCCCTAGTGATGGGCGTGGCTACGCAGCGCATCTGCACAACCCATGCATGTCATGCATGTCGTTGCAGAGCGGGAAAGAACATGAGCAGCCCTTCTCATCTGCCCCGTGAGAGCTCTGTGGCTCCACATGAGAGATCGGGGCCAGTGGCCCTAAAGGAAATAGAGTCGCAAGACATTCAGGATGGGATTCGGGGTTTGGAGAGTGATGATGATGTTCCAGAAGAAGACGACTTCACTCTATTTGAATCAATGTAGATGGTTGTACCGTACTTAAAAAAAAATAACACATCCTTGGAAAATAAGACCTAGGGTTTCTTCTTGAGGAAAAATAAATATAAGATCCTGTCTTATTTTTGGGGAAACATGGTATATGTCACTCTGGGACACGTTGAGAATGGGTAGTCACACTAGCAGAGCTGAAATCGAAGTACCAAGACCTGCACCACCACCAGCCCCTCCCAAATTAATTGATCCAGATGAGACCTGCTTGAGGCGAATCTCAGTTGTAGCCCGTGCTGAAAACAACTGGTTAAGAAGCAACCCTAACAGGTTAAAATGACATAAAGAAGGAGGCACTCTAATTGGGCTAGATAAATTTCCTTTAGGAAGCAAGGTGCCTTATAGTCACCTCTTAACAATCATGTATGAAGATTATAACATATGACTTTATGGATCCCAGATTTTTTCCCATTAAATTTACAGAGACTCAGTTGTACGGCTGAAACATATCTGTTTGCCCATACTACCCGAGTTTTACAGTGGATTGAAGGAGTTCCAGCTTGGGTCATATGCCTAGCACCTGAACTTGTCCCTGTAGCCTGTGGGAGGGTTAGGGCGCAGGGTTGTCTCATCCTTTACCATCGGGGCCACCATTCATATCGGAGTATATGTGACTGGTGCCCCGTGGAGCTGTCCTGAGAACAGCTGGCCTGGCTGTATACGCAGCAAGCCCCTAATTAATGAATGGGAGGTGCGGATGCCTTCAGAAGAGAGGAAGTGCTGCTAGGGCTACAAAAACAACAGGTGGCCACTGTAGTTTGAAATCCCGGTAGCTGGGTTCTGTCAGCTAAGGGGGTGAAAGCCAGGCCAGGGACCTTCAGCAGCCAGTGGCCCCAGAGAGATCTGCACCTGGTGCCCTTCCTGGCTCCCCTGAGCGGGGAGAAATCCTACTCTAAGCTAAGGCTTCCTGGATAGCCTCTCGAGCTTCCAGAAGTCAGCAGCCCAAGGTTTCCCTGGCCTAGAGGAGTGAGCCGTGTTTGGCTCCCTGGTGGATTTACTTCCTGGGTAATGGTCCTGTCCCTGAATCTCGGTCCTGTGGTTGGAGCCTTGCTCTCTGCTGTTCAGACCTCCCTTCCCCTGCCCTGCTTCTCCACCAAGCACCTGCTTCTAGATAGTTCTTCCTTCCTTCTTGCCAGAACACCAGTTACCATCCTAGCCGATGCCTCTCTAATGCCTGCTATCACCATGGACTGCTCTGTGGCTAGTTAACGCGCTCTCCAGACGCCAGGAGATAGGTGTAAATCCCAATTCCTTCTCGTTTCCTTCACCTGGGCTCTGCCCACAGTGTCTCTTACACCCATGTCTGCCCCCAGTGGGATCTCAGACCCTTGTCCTTCCCAGTGTGACTTCTCTGCCCTGTGGCAGTGACAATCAAAAGCAAAGCCCTTGCCGTAGGGGGGCAGATAAACAGAATGGAAGGGACTGAGAAGGAAGGACAGTTTGAGATATCCATTGATTGGTGGGAGGAAGAAAAGATAAGATACAAATTTTCGTATGCTATCATCTTGGCTTCAAGGGGTTTTTTAAAAAGAGCGTGAAAGAAGCTTGTAGAATTTATCTAGTCT
Source organism: Mirza zaza (assembly GCA_008750895.1). Taxonomy (NCBI): domain Eukaryota; kingdom Metazoa; phylum Chordata; class Mammalia; order Primates; family Cheirogaleidae; genus Mirza; species Mirza zaza. Next base: position 45,006 of record VSMD01098582.1, read on the forward strand.
ACTCCCCTTTATCTGGATATTTGGAAAACTGGTTCTAAAGAGAGGAAATGACTTGGTGTGGGTCACAGAGGGGGTCAGTGGCAGAACGGTGACCTCCTTTCTTCGTTTCCTATGGGTTAGAGCAGGGGTCCTCAGACTTTTTAAACAGGGGGCCCCAGTTCACTGTCCCTCAGACTGTCAGAGGGCCGGACTATAGTTTAAAAAAAAAAAAACGACTATGAACAAATTCCTATGCACACTGCACATATCTTATTTTGAAGTAAAAAACCAAATGGGCAAAACCACCCACATGTTGCCCGAGGGCCTTAGTTTGAGGACATCTGGCTTAGATCCTTTGTCTTTAGCTTCTTTGACTTCTTATACTTTTTAAAGCTTTTATTTAACAGTTAATTTTTTTTTTTTTGAGACAGAGTCTTGCTTTGTTGCCCAGGCTATAGTGAGTACCTTGGCATCAGCCTAGCTCACAGCAACCTCAAAGTCCTGGGCTCAAGCGATCCTCCTGCCTCAGCCTCCCGGGTAGCTGGGACTACAGGCATGCGCCACCATGCCCGGCTAATTATTTTTCTATATATATTAGTTGGCCAATTAATTTCTTTCTATTTATAGTAGAGACAGGGTTTTGCTCTTGCTCAGGCTGGTCTCGAACTCCTGACCTTGAGCGATCCTCCCACCTTGAGCGATCCTCCCGCCTTGGCCTCCCAGAGTGCTAGGATGACAGGCGTGAGCCACTGCACCCGGCCTAACTGTTAATTTTTAATCAATACCTTTCTTCCCTCTGGACTGTAAGCTCTGTGAAGGGCAGGAGTAGTGACTGTTTTGCTGGTGGCTGTCTTCCCCCACCTGGTCCCTGTGTGGGGAAAGTGGTTCCTGTTAGGAGCCTAACTTATTACAGAATTCAGTGTTGCACTTTCTACCGTACCACACTCCTCATGGGCCATCCTCCGCTGCTTGTTATAAGTCATCTCTCTGGTTAGCTGAGTCTTGTCTGCATGGGGCGTACAGGGAAGTGAAATCTACAGAAGTCCTAAACTTCGGCCCCTCTTACCATTTCTCTGAACTTGCATAGCCTCCCATTCCCTTCCCATATTGGGGACAAGGCCTTGTTTATTGTGTTAACGTTGTCAGTCTTCCCTCTCTAGAAAGTTAGCTCTACCAGGGCAGGCACATGGGTGGTCCTGTTCATTGCTCTTTTTCCGTGCATAGAACAATGCTGGCCTAAGACAGAATGAGTTATGTCTCATTACGGCCATGAAGATCTGAAGGTCAGGGTTGTAAATAGGTTATTTATGCTGTATAGATAATATAGGATTTTTCAAATGCTGAGGAATCAAGGAAGGACTCTTAAGGTGGGGGCTATAAAGAAGGCTCTACTATCTGACTCTGAGGATGCTCTTCTGGCTTTGCTTTTCGTTTGCTGTGTCATCTTGAACGAGGTACTCAACATCTCTGAGCCTCACTTTTCTGTTGATGGAGGTGATAATACTGCCCAGTTCTTAGAGCTGTTGTGAGGATCAAGTGAAATCTTTGGTATAAATTACACCCCATGTAGTGGTTGACACATAGTCAGCACTCAGTAAAATTGAGTTCAGTGTCATTAAAACTGGGAGGTTACTCTGTCTACTATTGTTGGTCTACTATAACTGCTAAATTGTATAGCAGTCTACTATAACCGCTGTATTGTATAGCAGTTATACATGCATGCCAGTTTTCACTTTGAGAATCATAACTAGCCCTATCCCATAGTGCTATGTTATTTGGTGAAGTTTCATGTTCACTTTGGTCATCGAATAAACATCGAGATTGTCAGTTCTGGCTATGTATAGTTTGCTGAAAATGCTGAATAACAACAACCCAGGATTCAGCACACACAAAAAACCAAATGCTGGTTGATGGTAAAGACAGGAATATAAATCAGAAAACAAACACATCCGCAGTACTGTAATATTTAAATGCCTTCTCATAAACACTTAAGATTCTCATTAGTCCAACATCAGAAAAATGATAAATATTAATATTTGTCATCAAAGGAAAGCTTAGAAATCAGAGTAAACAACTGTTGTATTTCAAGTATTACATAATACGAAATGCATTTTTAATTTAATGTCCCCAAAACTCTATTTTTTTAAAAAAAAACTCTGTATGAGATAGTTTATTTTTATCCAGTGCACAAACTGAGAAAGATGCACATTTAATCAGAAGAAAAATTCAGGTTATTCGCTGGTCCCGAATCGTGTTCTCAAAGGCAGGTTGGTTGTGTTGTGTTTTATGTCTACAAAAGAGACCTACACATGTCTGAGCCAGCCCTCCTTTTCCATTGATCTCTGATTCTATTTCAGGAGAATTGATTGGAAATGGGCCGAGGTAGATCACGAAAGGGCACAGGTGCTTTCTGTCTTCGCTGTGGGTTCTCTTCCCCGGGTCTCTGCTTTTCTCAAGTCACCATGCTGCTGCTCTGAATGTGCCCAGCAGTGCATGCAGCGGTTTCTAGGGTCTGGTGGCAGCAGAAGGAGAGAGGACAGCCTGCTGCTCTCCCTCCGAAACTTTCAGACTTTCCCTTCCTGCTTTTGGAGAGCCTGATATGGCTGATTCAACACGAGAGGGCCTTGTCATGTCACCCCCAAGAGCCCGGTACTGGCAGTCTGGAGACCTGGGTTTTAGTCTGGCTCTGCCGCTGCTTTAAGCAAGTGTCTTCCTCTCTCTGCAGCTCCCTTTCCACATTTACAGATCCAAACCCTGTGAAGTGAGGGTGTGGATCTGATCATTGTGAAGTCCTGCCCCTCTCCAATGTCCTGGGTGGAGAGCTTCGGGGATCTGATGAGCCCTTTCCGCCACCCTCTGTAGAAGGCATGGGGTGGCTGGCTTTGGGGCAGACAGATCTCTGTGTCTCGTCTTCCGTAATTCTCTTAAGTTCTCAGGTTCCTCATCCATTGAATGAGAATAGTGCAAGGTTGTCGTAAACATAAGAGATGATGTTTGGAAAACATCTAGCACTCTATTTGTTAGATCACGGAGATTTACTGATGATGCTATTAGGATGACATTGTAATATATAAATATATTGTATTATGTTATCACATTATAATATATAAATGCAATAAATGCAGTAAATGCAGTACATCCATTGTAATAAAATGTATTTATATCTTGACTTAGCACTTTTCTGGTCCTTCTTACCTGTTTCCTCCTCTAAGAAATGGAGAGAATAAGAGAACCACCTCACTGGTTGGTTGTGAGCATTAAATGAGATAATACAAGAAAACACGTAGGATACTTCCTGGTACATAGTGGACACTAAATTCGTATTAGTGATTATTTTAGCTATCACTTTTGTTATTAGTCACAATATCTTGAATATAGTGGGGGTTTTTTTGTGAAAGAAGTGGACAGGACAAGGCGAATGGAGTGGTTACCTTCTCTAGTACACACGACAAAGCAGATTTCTAGTGGTCTAAAGCAGGCGTCCTCAAACTACGGCCCGCGGGCCACATGCAGGTGTTTTTGCCTGTTTGTTTTTTTTTACTTCAAAATAAGATGTGTGCAGTGTGCATAGAAATTTGTTCATAGTTATTTTTTAAACTATAGTCCGGCCCTCCAACGGTCTGAGGGACAGTGAACTGGCCCCCTGTTTAAAAAGTTTGAGGACCCCTGGTCTAAAGGATTCAACATTTCCCCGAAACATCTTGTTCATCATAGGAAAGGCTAAGTAGATGGTGTCCAGTCTGCACGTCAAAGTCAAGCACTCATATCCAACGTAGGTTCTTAAACCAGGATGCTGGGGCCTCTTCAGAATCTGAGTTTCAGGTCTTTGTTCTCACCTCCACATAAGAATCGAAAGTGAGTTAGAAGAGACCTTACTCGTAACCAAATTACTCTGGGCCAGAGCTTTGCGTGGACTCTTCTCATTTCATGCTCGTAGCAATTCTATGAGGTAGATACTCTTATTATCCCTGTTTTACGGATGAGAGAACTGAAGCTCAGAGAAGTTCAGTAAGTGCTCCAGGATACCCAGCTGGCAAGCGGTAGGGGCTGGGACATGAGCCCAGGCCGTTCAACGAGGGAGCTCAGCTCTGTTAGCTGATGTCCTTAGCTGGTAAAATGGTCAGACCTGCCTGGTAGTTATTTTTTGCTGTATAATGGAGTCTAGCGAATAAGGACAAGAATATAAATGGACTTGATTTTTATCAATGACATAGCAAATTAACATTCATTTTCGTTGTTTTCAACATCATTCCATTTCAAGTAAGTGGATGAATTTCAATGCAGAATAGACTTATTTAAGGAAACATCAATATTTTTCTCAAATAGGCAGCATCAAAACTGTATTTATGGAATTAAAGAAAACATACTGTGTTTATATAATGCAAATTCACTTGGAAACATAAAATTTCTTTATCGTTTTCTGTAGCAGAGCTTGCTGCTGTTGGCATCAGTCTATTTTTAAAACACGAAAATAAATTGTTTCTTGGAGTTCATTGGATCTGCGGGCAGATATTACACAAAGATTGGAGTGGATGAGTGTAACATCTTGGTCAGAGTGCCCAGCGTATTCTATAAAAAGGTGCTATTAAAAAACACACACACACACACACACACACAGCTTTTCTTAACAATGGTGTAATAAAATAAATTTATTTTAGAAGATTTAAAAAATACAGAAATGCTCAAAAAATACTGCCACTCCACCCCTTCATGATAGCATTATCGATATTTCAGTGTATACTTTTTTCATCATTCTTTATCATATATATATTTGTTCTGTTTTCTAAATTTGGATCGTACTTTACGTATAGTTTTGTTTTCTGTTTACACTCATCCACGTATTATTGTGTGCATTTCCCCATATCATTAATGTCTATGGAGTATTCCATTGTTATAATATGACAGTATTTTTTAACCTATCCTAATTGATTAACATTTGGGTTTACCCCAACCTTTTTTTTTCTGATAGATTTGCATATGCATAATCACATCCATGATTCTTTTCTTAGGATACATTCTCAGAAGTTGGAGTCCTGGACTACATTATAAGCTGTAGTAGTAGCTGCCTAGTTTGTCTTCACTGCAGATAGTGCTCCCCCGTGGACCTAGAATCCTCACTAACAGCTTCTCTGGGGCTCTGCTTCCCAGGAGCTTCAGAGAGGAGACTTTAGAGTCAGAAGCTGGTGGAGCAATTAACCACGTGAGTCTTCAGGCTCTGCTGGTGGATCAACCAGCCTTAACGTGTCATGTATTATTTAGTAGGTTACCTTGTCAGCGTGGAGTGCTTTCAGCTGCAAGTAACAGAGAACCAGATTTAGGGTGGCTTAAAGAGAATAGAGGTTTATTTCTTCCACATGCAAAGGAATCGAGAAATGGGTGGCTGTGGCTTTAGTTCAGCAGCTCAGAGATGTCCTGGTGAGTGTATCTTTGCCGTTGCTGGCCTTCCCGTAATGGGCATAGGATGGTGGGGCTGGAGCAAGTATCATGTTGATATTTAGGGAGTCAAGAAGAGGGGAGAGAACAGAGAGAGAGATGAATGACATACATTCTTTTTTTTATTTTAGCGTATTATGGGGGTACAAGTGTTAAGGTTACGTATATTGCCTATGCCCCCCTCCCCTCGAGTCGGAGCTTCAAGCGTGACCATCCCCCAAATGTTGCACATCTCACTCGTTGTGTTTGTATACACCCATCCCCCCTCCCCCCTCTCACCTGCCCGACACCCGATAGATATTACTCCTATATGTCCACTGAGGTGTTGATCCGTTAATACCAATTTGCTGGTAGGTCCATGTGGTGCTTGTTTTTCCATTCTTGGGACACTTCACTTAGTAGGATGGGATCCAGCTCTATCCAGGAATATACAAGAGGTGCTAGATCACCATTGTTTCTTAAAGCTGAATAGTACTCCATGGTGTGTGTGTGTGTGTGTGTGTGTGTGTGTGTGTGTGTGTGTGTATATATATATATATATATATACTGCATTTTATTAATCCACTCATGTATTGATGGGCACTCGTGTTGTTTCCACAACTTTGCGATTGTGAACTGTGCTGCTATAAACATTCGAGTGCAGGTGTCCTTTTTGTAGAGTGCCATTTGATCTTTTGGGTAGATGCCCAGTAATGGGATTGCTGGATCCAATGGTAGATCCACTTGTATCGCTTTGAGGTATCTCCATGTTGCTTTCCACAGAGGCTGAACCAGTTTGCAGTCCCACCAGCTGTGTCCTGCCAGTTGCTAACCTGATTAAAAAAGTAGTGCTTCTTTTGCATATTGCAGAAGTAATATATATCCATCATAGAAAATATATTTCGCCTTTAATCTCGCCACTCATAGGTAATCACTGCTCTCGTTTTGGTGTCTAGCCTTCTTATCTAGTTACAAATACACAAATGCACAGAAAAGTGGTAGCATCCATTTACTGTTTTGTAACTGGTCATTATATTGCTTTGTAACTGGCCTTTTTAATCAGCAGCCAACTGCGTGCCTCGCACCTGGTAGATGCTTTGAAAAATTTACTGAAAAATTAATGAATAATATTAAAAAAATGTACTATGGATACTTTTCTATGTCTTCTGAGTGTTCTACTAAGAGTGTATGTTTTATGGCTGGGGACCCCAACCTTTTTGGCACCAGGGACCGGTTTCATGGAAGACAATTTTTCCGTGGATTGGGGCTAGGGCATGGATTCCGGAAGATTCGAGCGCATTACATTTATTGCGCAGTCAGACCTCTCTGCTGATGATGATCTGTATTTGCAGCCGCTCCCCGGCGCTAGCATCACCGCCTCAGCTCCACCCAAGATCATTAGGCATTAGGTTCTCATAAGGAGCGTGCAACCTAGATTCCTCGCATGCGCAGTTCACAGTAGGGTTCGTGCTCCTATGAGGATCTAATGCCCTGCTGATGTGACAGGAGGCGGAGCTTGTGCGGTGACACGAGTGATGAGGAGCAGCTGTAAATGCAGATGAAGCTTCACTCGCTCACTGCTGCTCACCTCCTGCTGTGTGGCCCGCTTCCTAACAGGCCATGGACTGGTACCGGTCTGTAGCCTGGGAGCTCGGGACTGTAGTTCCACAGTATAATTTGTAACAGCTGCACATTGCTCAATTGTTTCAATGTTCCATAGTTTCCTTCATTAGTTCTCTACTATCTTACATGGAGATACTTCTCAACATGTCAACTATGACAAATAAGTGTTCGATGAATATCTTTGTGTGTGTATCTGCGTGTTTGTGTGTGTATCTGCGTGTTTGTGTGTGTATACAGGTCTCTCATTATTTCTTTAGATAAAATCCTTTTAGAGGCCGGGCGCAGTGGCTCACGCCTGTCATCCTAGCACTCTGGGAGGTTGAGGCGGGAGGATCGCTCGAGGTCAGGAGTTCGAAACCAGCCTGAGCAAGAGCGAGACTCCATCTCTAATATAAATAGAAATAAATTAATTGGCCAACTAATGTATATAGAAAAAATTAGTCAGGCGTGGTGGCTCACACCTGTCATCCTAGCACTCTGGGAGGCCAAGGTGGGAGGATCGCTTGAGGTCAGGAGTTCGAAACCAGCCTGAGCAATGAGCGAGACTCCATCTCTAATATAAATAGAAAGAAATTAATTGGCCAACTAATGTATATAGAAAAAATTAGTCGGGCGTGGTGGCTCACGCCTGTCATCCTAGCACTCTGGGAGGCCAAGGTGGGAGGATCGCTTGAGGTCAGGAGTTCGAAACCAGCCTGAGCAAGAGCGAGACTCCTGTCTCTACTAAAATAGAAAGTAATTAATTGACCAACTAAAAATATATATACAAAAAATTAGCCAGGCGTGGTGGCGCATGCCTGTAGTCCCAGCTACTTGGGAGGCTGAGGCAGGAAGATCCCTTGAATCCAGGAGATTGAGGTTGCTGTGAGCTAGGCTGACGCCACAGCACTCACTCTAGCCTGGGCAACGAAGTGAGACTCTGTCTCAAAAAAAAAAAAAGATTCCTTTTAGAAGCGGAATCACTGGGTCCAGGGATATGCCAAGTTTAAGGTCTTTGACGGATATCACCAAATTGCCTCCTTCAAATGTGTCACTTTACACTACCACCAGCAAGGGGAGTTATTATGACCTTCTTTTAGCTCTTAGTTTTTAATAGACTTAAATTTTTTTGAGTAGGTAATCTATTCTTCATCTGGTTGAAATGTCAAAGTACAACAAAGCAGGTATAAAGTAGGTATAAAGGAAAGTTTTGCCCCTGCTTCTTCTCCCATACTCTTATCTCTGTCTCCATCTCTCTTTGGGTAGCCACTTTTATTAGTTTCCTTTATATTTTTTCAGTTTTTAATGCATATAGGCAAGTATTTATATGTATTATTTTCCTTCCTTTCTTATACAAACAGTAATGTACAATATACATTATTTTATACCTTTATTTACTTGAACTGCTGTATAATGTTCCATTATGTGACTATTCCATAATTTTATGTATTTTTATTTATTTTTTTCAGAGACAGGATCTTTCTCTGTCACCCAGGCTTGTGTGATCAGAACTCACTGTAGCCTCAGACTGCTCGGCTCAAGCCGTCCCACTGCCTCAGCCTCCTGAGTAGCTGAGACTGCAGGCATGCACCATCATGCCTGGCTAATTTTTAACTTTCTTTTTTTTTTTTTTTAGAGGTGGGGTCTTGCTATGTTGTCCAGGCTGGTCTCAAACTCCTGGCCTCAAGTGATCCTCCAGTCTCGGTCTCTTAAAATGCTAGGATTACAGGTGTGAGCCACAGTGCCCTGCCTCCACGGTTTTGCTTATTGGTTCTCCTGTCTAGTCTTATTTGAAACCTGTGTCTTTTCAGCCAAACGAGGCCCAAGTGAACCACAGTGTTCTGGTCCTGAAGCTCTGCCCGATAGGAGCAGGCAGCTATCTCCTAATTTCCTATCTTACTGCCTGGGCTACAGCACATTTCGAAATTGCCTCCCAGGTTGTAGTTGGCAGTGTTTGAAATATCCCGACTCTTTCAAGAAGGAAGACATTTTCAAAGTTAGGTTTATCCTCTTGAAGCCCCACTGTCTTGCCTCCCCTTAGCTTTGATTGTGAGACAGTTTCATGTTCTGGTTTGGGTGAAGATCCAACCCCTCTATTCTCGTCCAAGAGATGGTGGGCTCATATGGGAAGTTATTTCCTGTGTACCCTTAAGGAATTTAATCTCACAGAGTGGCAGGTCCATATGTTTAATTTTACACTTGGACAATCTTGTATTGCCTTCTTTGTTAAAGGCAAATGTCGACTTTGCTTTTTCTCCTCATTCCTTTTTTTTTTATTGCTCTGGAAGAGCAGAGTCTTGCCCTAGTAAGAGCACACCACACTTGCAACCCAATGCACCTTCTTCCATCGTTCAGAATTTCTGCCAGGTCAAGAATAGGGCTATAAGAGATAAGGGCATGTCCCTATGTCACCATTTGATTTTCTTTTTTCTTTTTATTTATTTTATTTCAGCATATTATGGGGGTACAAATGTTAAGGTTACATATATTGCCCATGCCCCCCTCCCCCCTCCCCCCGCCCGACACCTGATAAATGTGATTCCTATGTGCCCACTTAGGTGTTGATCCATTAATACCAGTTTGCTGGTGAGTCCATGTGGTGCTTGTTTTTCCATTCTTGAGATACTTCACTTAGTAGAATGGCTTCCAGCTCTATCCAGGAAAACACAAGAGGTGCTAGATCACCGTTGTTTCTTAGAGCTGAGTAGTAAATACATAGACCACACTTTATTAATCCACTCATGGATTGATGGGCACTTGGGTTGTTTCCACAGCTTTGCAATTGTGAACCGTGCTGCTATAAACATTTGAGTGCAGATGTCCCATTTGTAGAGTGTCACTGGATCTTTTGGGTAGATGCCCAGTAGTGGAATTGCATTTCTGTGACTCATGTAGCTCCCTGGAGCTAAATTTACCTGACCGATATGTTCCTTTATTAAAGGGTTAAAAGTCACCTCATTAGTGAAATTTCCTTCATCATCTTAACAAATCCCTCTCTTCTGTTTTCTACCTCGGCCCCTTCTTTTCTTATAGCACTTGTTCTAACTTGCCATTATTTGTTTGTTTATTTTATTTTTTTTTTGAGACAGAGTCTCACTCTCTTGCCCAGGCTAGAGTGAGTGCCATGGCATAAGCCTTGCTCACAGCAACCTCCAACTCCTGGGCTCAAGCAATCCTCCTGCCTCAGCCTCCCAAGTAGCTGGGACTACAGGCATGCGCCACCATGCCCAGCTAATTTTCTGTGTATATATTTTTAGTTGGCCAATTAATTTCTTTCTATTTTTAATAGAGACGGGGTCTCGCCCTTGCTCAGGCTGATTTCGAACTCCTGACCTCGAGCGATCCTCCCTCCTCAGCATCCCAGAGTGCTAGGATTACAGGCGTGAGCCGCCACGCCAGGCCTTGTCTGTTTATTTGTTGCTTTTCTTTCCAACTAGATGGTACCCTTTGTGAAGGGAAGGACTGGGTGGGTTGGCCAGCAGACTCCAGGGCCTAGCATAGTGTCTGGCACATAGAAGATGCTCAATAAATATTTGCCAAAATGAATTGCTCATAATAATAGCGGTTCATATACCATGTATAAAAGATGGTTGATTACATTTACTGAGGTTTGAATCTGACCAGATTAAAAAACACAGTCAATACCTTTCAGAGACCAGTAAGTATTTCTTAACTGAAATTTTTATTCACATAGTTTTAGATTCACATGCAGTTATAAGAACTAGTGCAGAGAGATTCCGGAGTACACACTACCCAGTTTCTCTTGATGATAACATTTTGCAAAACTATAGTATCCTATCCACAACCAGGTTATTGACATCAATGTAATCTGCTCATGTTATTTAGATTTCTCCAGTTTTACTTTTGTGTATATGTTGTTCTACCTAATTTTGCCAGTATTTTTAAATTCTGAAAGGATGACTTCTCACTCCTGAACATTTCTGTGATGTCCAGAGTCCATAGTTCTTAAATGTATTTAAAAAAAATCCCTGCATAGGCTGGGCACAGTGGCTCATGCCTGTAATCCAGCACTTTGGGAGGCCAAGGGGGGAGGATTGCTTGAGGCCAGGAGTTTGAGACCAGCCTGAGCAAGAGTGAGACTCTGTCTCTACAAACATTAAAAAATTTTTTTTTTTTTACCAAGCATGGTGGTGCATGCCTGTATTCCCAGCTATTCAGGAGGCTGAGGCAGGAGGACCACTTGAGCCCAGGAGTTTGAGGTTGTAGTGAGTTGTGATGGCAATACTGCACTCTAGCCTCAGCAACAGAGTGAGAGCCTGTGTTAAAAAACAAAAAATCACAGAATATTAACACAGGAATAAAACTTTAATAGATTGTTCTGTGCTGTGTCAGTTCCAAAACTTTAAAATTTCGGAAACTATAAACATTATTTTTGAACTGGGAGGTGACATAGAGTGGCAGCTGACATAGGACTGCTAACTTTTAATTCTGCTAAGCAAAGAGACGTTTAAAAATTATCTTTGTTTTTAATTTTTCTCATTTTGTCAGGAACTAGTTAAAAACTGTGCTATGTTCTGGTCCTGGTTTGTCTACTAGTCCTCAGGAACCCCCAATCTAATCTAATGGCTTCATTTTTTGAGGATCAGAAAATTTAAATGTGGGGTCTAATCATTGGTCTTGTGTCACAGCATTTTCAAGGGAATACCTGAGAGGTGACCAGAACATGCGTCTCATTTTATAGTTGAAGACAACATGGCCCAGAGAAGGGTGAGTTCTTTTCAAGGTGGCAGCAAAACCCTGTGTTGGTACCTCATTTTCCCTTACTGGGTTACCTCGGAGAAATGATTATTGGGTTGATCTAGAAGGAAGTGTACAGCATGTTATTCCAGCCTACCACATTACATAAACATTATTCTCCAGCATGTCTGGAAAATGATTTATCTGGTTTCTACTTACAAATGTTCAATGGTGGAGAGATCCCTACTGTATACATTCACCTTTATTACACCTGTTGATATATTGTTCTAAGGCAGGCGTCCTCAAACTAAGGCCCGCGGGCCACACGTGGGTGTTTTTGCCCATTTGTTTCTTTACTTCAAAATAAGATATGTGCAGTGTGCATAGGAATTTGTTCATAGTTTTTTTTTAAACTATAGTCCGGCCCTCCGACGGTCTGAGGGACAGTGAACTGGCCCCCTGTTTAAGAAGTTTGAGGACCCCTGTTCTAAGGTCTATTAATGCTTCCCAGTAATTCTGAACTCATAAATAGTAACAATAATATATACTGAGAACTCTGTTCCAGGCTCCATGCTGTGTACATGGCATATCTCCTTAATCTCTTATTGTCTCTTATTGACAATAATACTCTTATTGTCTCTGGTCTCCTAATGAGGGCCTGATTCCCAGAGGGTTAGAGTTCCTAGCACTAGGTGACAAAGCTAGGGAGGGACATGGGCTTTGTATTGGTTTCCTGGAGCTGCTATAACCAATTACCATAAACGTGTTGGCTTAAAACAACATAAATTTATTCTCTTGCAGTTCTGGCAGCCAGAAGTCCAAAATCAAGGTATCTGCCAGGGCCACACTCCCTCAAAACACTCTAGGTGACAAGCCTGCCTTGCCTCTTCGGGTGGCTCCAGACGTTCTTTGGCTTGTAGCTGCATAACTGTTTGCTTCCTGTGGCCTTCTCTTCTGTACCTTCTCCCCCTCTGTCTGTCTCAAATTCTCCACTGGGCTTTCTTTTATAAGGACACTGGTCATTATATTCAGAGCCCACTCAGATAATCCAGGATGATCTCATCTCAAGATTCATAGCTTAATTACATTTGCAAAGACCTCTTTTCCTATAGTAATAGTGATATTTGCAAATAGTAATATTTGCAGGCTCCACAGAGTTGCTGTAGGCATTTTTTTGGGGGGAGGGGGCCCTCCTTCAACCCACTATGGGCTTTGACTCTAGTGCTCTGATTCTGGAATCTGTTCTCTGCTCTGCTACTCCATGCCCCCAAGAAGTGCCACAGAGAAAGTCCATTTTCTCTTCCATGTGATAAGAAAAGGCTGGCTTCCTTGCTCGATGTCAGATCTCCATTGCCTTGTAGAGAGGAAGTGCTCAGTAAAACAGAGTGGCTTGATCGGAGAATGACCTGTCCAATACACGAAAGCAGTTTTCCTGTCCCCTGTCACTTTTCTCCAGCCTGAACATCCTCACGTTCCTCATGTCTGAAGTCCAGAAGCTCCAGCCATTCTACTTGTCCTACTGATAAGTATTTTCTAATTTGGTCACTATTCCTCCAAGAATATGCTTTCCAGACTGAACTCTAAATAAGATCTAGAAACAGGTGTACAGGAAACAAAATTTTGCCTTTACCTTCCTAGGGTTTTTGACTGGGCTTGAGAATTAAACTGATATAAACAGATGAATAGGAGGAAGCATACAAATTTATTCCATGTACGTTTTTGTGACATAGGAGCTCTTATAAGGAAATGAAGACCCAAAGATACAGTTAGAGTTGAACATCATATACTGAATTAGATAAATAGTAGTAGATTGTAAAAATATGATAAGATAAAAGGCTAGGGTAGTTAGTTGGGTGGTGAAGGCGACTAGGAGGATAAGTGTTAGTTTATCAAGGTTGGTTTGTACAGAATTCTCCTGGTCTCAATTTCCTGTCCTTAATGATAAAAATGTTGCTTTGCTTTCGGTATAGGGAGGACATCTTTCTGGTAGGGGTTTTACCTCTTGCATTCAGAAAGAAAAGGGGATAGTCAGGGATCCCTTGTTGCACCTGCTGATTTTTTTAAAAAAATTTATAAGTACCTTTAGCTCAAAAATAATCCTTATGGCAATGTAGCATAGTTTGGAGTGGCATATTCTGCCACCTTTCACAGGGTAGAATGTTAATTCTTGTGGTTTGTACACTGTATTTCTTTAAAGTCGCTGTAGATTGTGTTCATTGTAATGCAGCTGCTAAAGTTGTTGCTGGTAATTAATAGCTAAAGATATTTAAAAGTAAACCTCTCCCTGCATAAGTAGCCCTACTCAGTCATTGAGTTTTTAGGGTCAAATTCAACCATCAGTTATGTGAGGGTAATTTTTTATTGATTTTTGGATTCTGGGGATGGATTTTGAGTTTGGAACGAAAATAATCCAAACATCATCTGGGGTTTAGTAGAAAGGGCAAGCATACTCATGAATATATCTGGTTTCCCCTCTTTGTTCCGATTTGTTGAGCCCATGGAAAAAATTCATGTGCTGTAAGAGAGGTGAATGATGATCCAAAACAATTTTCTGCAAGAACAAATCAGGATTTTCATGATCAAATATTAGAGAAGAGAGAGACTTTCTTCTTCATTTCTACCCATTGTGGCATATAGTTACATTCTTTTTTTTTTTTTCTACCACATTTACCAACTGCTTGTGTTAATTTCTATGTACTTGTACCCTGAACGAATTTATGCTCTTAGTGTTGTATGTGCTGCAAGTTTCACTGCTGTCAAAACATATTTTTAAAAATAACCCATGGGTTTTAACCAGTACAGTCAAGCTAAATTAGATTTTTTTTTTAAAGTAAAATCTACCTTACTATTTAGGTCAGCCAGAAAATGTGATTATGATTAACTTTTGCCCTTATGTGGCAAGATAGGACAGAGTTGTACTAATGTTTAAAAATTTGTATTAATTAATTTTTTTTAAACTAAGGGTCAAGAGAAGGAAAAGATAATAATTCCCAGTGGTAGACTCCATGGCTTCACTTACCCTCTTATACTTTGTACTAATGGTTTCTTTGCATGGAAACATTTTAAGGAGAAAAGGCCTCTGCTTATTACTCTCCCCTCTCACCTCTTACTTGCTGCCTCTAATTATACTTGAGGCCTGAGCTTAAATGTCTCTCCCATAGAGAAACCTTTTTTGACCCATAAGACTTGGTTAGTTCTTGTATCATAAGCGCCCTTGTACCTTGCACTTCATTTTTGTGCAGCCTCATTACGTTAATCTCAATTGCTTGTTAATGTTTGTCCTTTATCCTAGACTGTAAACTCTAAGAGGGCAGGGCCCGTGTCTGTTTTCAACACTCTACGACTAGTACCTAGCTCTGTGTCCGGCTCATCCTAGATACTCACTAAACATTTCTTTGACTGATTGGCCAGAAGATGAAAAAGCCACTTAGGGGTGTATGGGAGCAGTAATTTCAGCAATGTTTGCATTTGTGTTTGTGTATGTGTGGATATTAAAGCTAATAGCAGCGAACTCTTCTTTTCTCTGCTTTTCTGTGTGTGTGTGGGTGTGGACGTGTATTCCAGTACCACTGCATCAGATTACTGAAGTAGAAAGAACAGTTGACATTCTGTTTTAAAGTGACCATGTATTTGACCCACTTCTTCTCTTAGTAATGTCATCACGATGGTATCTCATTGCTGTCGGTTCTCGGAGGCTGACAAGCGGAACAAGTTGCCTCAGCACACGGTCCTCATCTGTCACCCAGAACAGCTTGCGGATTCTTATTATGTGAAGGAAATATGGGGAGAAGGATATTTTTCTTCCTAAGCTATCAGGGTAATTAAAAGCAACCGTACCAGGGCACGAGGGGGAAAATGCAGGAAAACAGACTGCAGCTCCGAATGCAAAGGCTTGGGAAGTGTTTCCTGTCCTCAAAAGGCCTGAGAAGTGCCACAGAGAAAGTCCATTTTCTCTTCCATGTGATAAGAAAAGGCTGGCTTCCTTGCTTGATGTCAGATCTCCATTGCCTTGTATAGAAGAAGTGCTCAGTAAAACAGAGTGGCTTGATCAAAGGATGACCTGTCCAATACATGAAAGCAGTTTTCCTGTCCCCTGTCACTTTTCTCCAGCCTGAACATCCTCACGTTCCTCATGTCTGAAGTCCAGAAGCTCCAGCCATTCTGGTTGCCCTACTGATAAGTATTTCCCAATTTGGTCAATATCCCTCCAAAAATATGCTTTTCAGACTGAACTCCAGATAAGATCTAGAAACAGGTAGAGGGGAAACAAAATTTTACCTTCACCTGCCTAGGGTCTTTGACTGGGCTTGAGAATTAGACTGACATAGACAGATGAGTAGGAGGAGAGCATGTTTTCAATGAGGAAAATGCCTTCGTGCACCTCACCCCTCCTCAGCTTTCTGACGAGGTGTGCTTGGAGGCCCAGCTATGGGACAATGGCACAGGGCTTTGTATGTGTTCCTTAGCCAGGCAAGAAAGCTGTTTTCGTATTCCACATCAATACATGGTGGTAGCAAATTGGGAAATGCACTATGAAATATCATTCAACAGAGAAATTTCTACTGTTCCTGAATTTTGCATCAGAAGAAACAAATAACCCTCGACTGCTCTCATGGTTACTATTTTACAAGGTTGGCCCTGGTGAAATGGAATATCAGATAACAACACCGTGTCCATGACACTTTGCCTTCCAAATGGTTTGGTTCCGTAGATAGAAATTGTGCTTTATGGAACTGTTTTAGTTAATAGGAAGCTTTTTACTTAACGCGGGTGAAAAGTACTAACGTGGGGATGGAAGGCAAGGTACAATGCAGCAGTCATTCAAGTCATGACTTTGTTTTATTTTGAGATAGCTTTAAAATCACTTAGTCGAATAAAATTCTAAAGTACTCTAACTGCCAGGTTGCTGTATCTAATTTATGAAACAGAGGCAAAGGAATCAACAATAACCCTCCATTTACTATTATTAGATTAGCTATTACTGAAACCGCAGAAAGTATATAACCCTTTACTTTGTGTTCACTTGAATTTGGTTATTAAGCTTTGATGGAACTTTCATTTAACCAAATGCCTTTGTTTACAACAATAAGCATGTTAAGTATTTTGTGTTCTGAATTTGATATGACCATTTTATAATAGTACATGCCTCCCACAAAGGCATGTTCAAGTTACAGATTCTTTTCATTTGGGTTCTGTCAAACGTTTCCAATTCAATCTGGATCTTGCTTTTCTTCCAACTTTCAAAAATACATTTTTTTGCCTTCTATTAAGGCTCCTACTTCTTCAAAAATATAACCAGGCATTAACAAACACGAAACGACTCACAGTAACTCCATAAAAATTGATTTTTCAAAATTAAATAAGCATCTGGTGGTCTGAAAATGTTTTATACCTGATATTTAAAAGATATTTTGACGATTGCCAAAAGGAATCAATTCCCGCATGCTGTTTTCCCTGTGGATGCTGTCATATGTAACTCACATGCTCTGGAGCGAGGTGGACTTGGATTTGCACATAACTTCTGCCACTCCCATGCCTGTGACCTTGGCCTTGACCTCTTAGGGAGGTCAGTTAATTGTAGCTGCCCTTTCCTCAGTGTGTGATAGAGTTCAAAAAAAGTACTCATCTCGTAGTATTATATATATGAGAGAGTGCATGTACCGTGTTTACCCGAAAATAAGACAGGGTATTACATTTATTGTTCCTCAAGAAGACACCCTAGTAGGGCTTATTTTCAGGGAATGTGTTATTTCTTTTAAGTACGGTACAACCATCTACATTGATTCAAATAGAGTGAAGTTGTCTTCTTCTGGAACATCATCCTCACTCTCCAAACCCCGAATCCCATCCTGAATGTCTTGCGACTCTGTTTCCTTTGGAACCACTGGCCCCGATCTCTCCTATCGAGCACTAGAGCTCTCATGGGGCAGATGAGAAGGGCTGCTCGTGTTCTTTCCCGCTCCTCCACGACATGCATGGGTTGTGCAGATGCGCTGCGTAGCCACGCCCATCACTAGGGCTTATTTTCATAGCCACGCCCATCACTGGGGCTTATTTTCATAGCCACGCCCATCCCTAGGACTTATTTTCATAGCCACGCCCAGCACTAGGGCTTATTTTCATAGCCACGCCCAGCACTAGGGCTTATTTTCGGGGTAGGGCTTCTGTGCAAATGCTTAGAAATCCTGCGAGGGCTTATTTGATGGGTAGGTCTTATTTTCGGGGAAATACTGTAATCCCTCAAAGACATGATTGTTATTATAATTAATGTTTGTGTGGCATGTGTCTATTCATACTCTATAGGTACCTGTCAGCTTGAGTGAACCTTATTGATTCTAAATTGGTTTGTGATGGTGGAAATACCATCATGTTTTCAGTGCTTCATGTTCCGGTATCCCGGCTGTATCTAAAAGTAACACGAAGCATAGTTACTGTTCTGGATCTAGCCAGAGCCACAGCCCGAAGACGAGTCACCAAATAAAGGTGGCTATTCCAATTGCTGAGATTGGAACCCATGAACCAAATCCTTACTCCAAAGAAGTATGAGTTTTAAAATGGAGTTTCAGTTCTTTTGAATTGATGTAAAAGCTAGAATAAGGAGTGTTTTAGATATATGAACCAGAAATATATGGCCCTTCCAATAAGAAGGGATCCTATAATTTGTTGTCAGTTTTTCACTGACTTTGTTTCCCAAGTCTACTAAGCTTCTTATCTGCCTTTTTTTTCTTTGCATTTTTCGAATGCAAATCTTTGTCTTTTGTATCCACATTTTTGGGGTAGTAGAGATGGGTTTGGAGAAACCCACACTATTTCACCCCGTGCCCTTTAGACCAGTAGCCCATGGAGGAGGAATAGGAAGTCAGGCTTGGAGGTCTGCTCCCTAACAGTTTCCAGCAAAGTCACGTGGTTCGTATGGGCGTAGAATTTTTCTCCTTGTCTGTACCATATTCCGTTGGCTTGACTTGTGAGTCACAGAAGAATGAAGACTTCTTTAGCTGTGAACGTTTCAGCAAGAATAAATGTTAGCCCCGTGGTGCTAGTGTAATGCAAAATAAGATAGCATTTAAAGACAGTCTCTGCTTCGGCATCATATTGACAATGCCCCTCGCTTGAGTCAGGGATTGGGGACTTAGTAAGATACGCCATCTGGCAAAATACGGAAGGCCAGTCTCGTGCCAACTGAAAAAGCTGCAGCAGTTCCAACTCTTGTGTACTTTGCACGTTATTGGATGCCTTGCAAAACGTTTATCGCTTTTTAATTAGGAAGGGCTAAGGGATTTTAGTACCCCAAAGAAAATGTCAGCAACCCAAAGATGGCAAAATTATCCGGTGGATCATAAGGGGGGTTAAGTATTTAACTTTGAGCTTGCACAGGAAATATGAGGATGGTTTCGTACTGGGATCTTTTTTTGCAGGATGCGAGGGTGGGATGTTTTTGGTCTGTCTGGATGGAACTGGAGATCTGGTCTTTCTGTTACCCTGGCAGTTCCCGAGCTTGTTTCTTCCGCAGCGTGGCCAGTCTTTGGAAGCATCTGCCAAGAGATCAACTCTGTTCTGCTTCTTGGCCTGTCATGCACACTGTGGCCTGTCATGTTCATTAAAATGAAAATTTGTCGGATGGAATTTGCCCGACTGGCAGAATAGTTTAAATGTCAGATGTTGTTAAGGCCTGGATATAAATATTATGTTTCTATTGTTAATTAATTGTAGCGCCTCAGTACTAGTGATGCAAAATCCAATTTAGTCTGCAATAGGCCTGTGGATAAGGGCCAGAGATAATGAATGCAGAGGGGAAAAATTGTGTTCAGAATTTCCATTGTATCCGTCAATGTCCTCTTAGAAAAATAGCAAATTTTGGTGTGTCACTACAGTTCAAGAGGTGCAAAACAGTACAGAATTAAGACTCATTGTCTTCTGAAACCTCTTGAATGTTACTTACTATTGAATCTATCCCACTGCTGGCCCTGAGACCATCCCAACATCAAAAGTCCTGACGCATGTGGCCCTGTTCCCTTCCTTGATTTCCCTCCCATGGTTTGCACCCCTGAGTCTGTTGTTATGTTTGTAGCTCATTTCAGAGGTGTGGGATTGTGGTATCTAGTCCTGTAATCCTCCTCGTTTCCCTTCACAGTGTTCACTGTCCTATCTTTGTTTGGCCATCAACCTCTCCTTTCCTTTCCTTTCCATCCTTTGTTTTGGTCCCCCCCGGCTCAGCAGCCTGTCTATCAAGTCTGCCACTGTTTGTTAAGATCATCTTGCTTCCAAATCGAGCTGGTAGCTGAATATCACTCAGGGTAACACTGCTAGAACTGTCTGCATGAGAAAAGGGAGCAGAAATCTTGCCGCTGGTGCCCAGACCTCAGAACTGACGGTTGTTGCAAAGCCACAAGCCAGCAGGCGTTTGTGACCGCCATCCTCCACCAATATTTTGTTGGATGCTTGCTGTGAGCATCTTACCCGGCCACCTCCCCGGAGGTGGGCGTTCCAGGCAGAGGAGGGCTAATTAAGACTTCGGAAGGCAGGACTAATGTGTTCCAGCGGTCAGAGACCCTCATTTAATTCCTGGCATCCCGGTCCACGCCAACCTCGTTCTGCCCCTGCGATCATGCCAGCCGGGAAGCAGAGAAGGGAAGATGAACTTTGGTCTGCTCTGAGCTTCCCTGTCCAGCAGTGTCTGTCAGATTAAAAATGAGAGGGAAAGGAGGCCAGAGAATGTTCCAGATGGAGAGTTCAGAGGAGGGCACCGCCAGACTCCCGCTCCGCCGTGGCCATCCGAGCACTGGGCCGGGAGCCAGGGGCACAGGCTGCTGCGGCTGCCCGACCCCGCTGTGCAGTCAGGGCCTGGCATAGCGGTCGCCCTTAGCTCAGGGTGGCAGCTAAGACTCAAACCAGGGGCACACACACAGGCCGCGTGGTGGAGGCAGAGCATTTACCCCCAGGGCGAGGTCAGTCTGGTTGGGAGCTGGCCCCCCATATTCCGGGGCTCCTCTTAAGGCTGCTTTCCCCAAGTCACACGCGGGCGGAGTTGGCAACTGCGGGACCCAAGTGGGGAGTCGGTGTTCCCCAGCCCCTCTGTTTCCTGCCTTCAGAACGAGGCAGCCATGCATGAACGGTGACCTTGGTTGGGCTGGAGGGGGCAGGAGCAGCGGTGGCCCTGCGTCCTTGGATGGAATCCCGTGTGGACCGCAGCGTGGGCAGCAGGGGTTTGATGAGGCCACAGTGCACTGACAGTCACTGTCCACGCCTCTTGCTAGATCAACTTGATAACCGGTTTCTGCATTCCTGAACAGTATCCTGTGCAGGATTTTGCTCAAATGAGAACTTGGTTTTTTTTTAGGGCTAAGGCTACCTGGGGCCTATGTCATGATGGAAAGGTAACGATCGAGGTTACATACGGAATATCTGGTTTGATCTTCCTCAAAAATGGATCTTTTCTCTCTTTTTTTTGGGACAGAGTCTCGCTTTGTTGCCCAGGCTAGAGTGAGTGCGGTGGTATCAGCCTCGCTCACAGCAACCTCAAACTCCTGGGCTCAAGCGATCCTCCTGCCTCAGCCTCTCGAGTAGCTGGGACTACAGGCACGCACCACCATGCCTGGCTAATTTTTTCTACATATATTAGTTGGCCAATTAATTTCTTTCTATTTATAGTAGAGACGGGGTCTCGCTCTTGCTCAGGCTGGTTTCGAACTCCTGAACTCGAGCAATCTGCCCGCCTTGGCCTCCCAGAGTGCTAGGATGACAGGTGTGAGCCACCGCACCTGGCCACAAAATGGATCAGTTTAACATTGCATCTGCATAGCCTCAGTTTCTCCCCGAGATGAACCTCTTTTTCTCAAATGCAAGCTATTAGAGTTTGGGGAAGGCCCGAGCTAGTGGGAGCAGAGCCGTTTGACTGCAAATGTCATCCCATTCTGAGAAAACATCCTGGGGCCGTGTTAGGGCATCCCTGTGCAAATGCCACGTCGGCAGAGAGTGGGCCACGGCGCTTCCCAGTCCTGCCCGGGTGGTCGGACGATTCACCGCCTCCCCACTGCGGGAACGCCAGCCCAGCCGGGTCATGCTCCCCTCCAGGATTTCATGGAATTTGATTCACCTGTAACTCTGAGTTTGCAAACGCTGATTACTGGCTGATTGGCATTCTCTTCCTCAGATGTCACCTAATGATTTTCCAGAGCTTGTGCTACTTGGCAAATTTACTTTTTTGATTCCTGGCAAATATGATAGCATTGAACAGGTGTGGCAGGGGTTTGGTGTGTGTGTGTGTGTGTGTGTGTGTGTGTGTGTGTGTCTCAGGCCACAGAAGGGGAGGCTTCTGTAGAGAGAGATCTTTTCATTTTATGAAAACCTAGAGTACAAATTAAGGGAAAGAATGAAAAATAAGAACAAACCCCCCAAACTAACCTTAGCTTAAGAATTCTCAATCAGTTTTCACTTTTCTTTTTGAGACAGAGTCTTGCTTTGTTCCCCAGGCTAGAGTGAGTGCCGTGGCGTCAGCCTCGCTCACAGCAACCTCAAACTCCTGGGCTCAAGAGATCCTCCTGCCTCAGCCTCCCGAGTAGCGGGGACGACAGCCATGCACCACCATGCCCGGCTAATTTTTTCTATATATTTTTAGTTGGCCAATTAATTTCTTTCTATTTGTAGTAGAGACAAGGTCTCACTCTTGCTCAGGCTGGTTTCGAACTCCTGACCTAGAGCAATCTGCCTGCCTCAGCCTCCCAGAGTGATAAGATTACAGGCTTGAGCCACCGCACTGGGCCCAGATTTCACTTTTAACAGTAATGCAAATTTATCATATTCTTTTATTAAGCAAATTTTACTGAGTATATGTTAGTGCCAAACACTGTCCTAGAGGATATAGATTCAATATAGAATAAGACAGACGTGGTCTGTATTACTATAGAACTTATGGTCTAATAGAAAGACTTTCACATACATTTTGACTATACTGATCAGTTTTCCAGGTAAATAACAAAACTAAGAATTATTCTGGTCACCCTTCCCTGCCCCTGAACTCTAAATATTAATATATCTGAGTTTCACAAATTCTGATAATACTCTATAAGAAATAGATACATATAAATTGAAGTAAAACTTCTAGGAATGAATCTGAGAAGTGTCAGGTTTTTGGAATCTTTGCTGATGTTTCTTGTGAGGGTTAAAATTAGTATGCAGGTATTCAAATAATTCTGTGTTTAAAATATTAATTTATCATCAGGTAGTTTAACCAACTGCCTGTTTTTCACCGATATGTAGAAAAAGTTTTTAGAAAGAGCTTTAAGAATTTTCTCTTAGTTGAAAATTTTTTTTTTTTTTTTGAGACAGAGTCTCACTTTGTTGCCCAGGCTAGAGTGAGTGCCGTGGCATCAGCCTCGCTCACAGCAACCTCCAACTCCTGGGCTCAAGCGATCCTCCTGCCTCAGCCTCCCGAGTAGCTGGGACTACAGGCATGCGCCACCATGCCTGGCTAATTATATATATATATATATATATATATATATATATATGTATATAAGTTGGCCAATTAATTTCTTTCTATTTATAGTAGAGACGGGGGTCTTGCTCTTGCTCAGGCTGCTTTCGAACTCCTGACTTTGAGCGATCCTCCCGCCTTGGCCTCCCAGAGTGCTGGGAGTACAGGTGTGAGCCACTGCACCTGGCCTGAAAACTGACTATCATTTGAAAGCATGTTGCGATAATTTGTCTGCAGTAACAGCTCACTGGATGTAGCACAAAAATGAAAACAAGAGCTGAATTTATTCAGTGTCTTTATTCTTGTACCTGAAGGGACAGACTCTTTCCTAGCCATGTAAATAATTGTTAAAGACTTAAAGGTTAATAACCAGTCCCTTCACATGACAGCTAAATCAGATGAGGGCTGCAGCATGCAATGATGGAAGCAAACCCCTCAGTTCCACGCAAAACGTTGCTTAAAGTGAGTTGCAGCTGGAAGGTTCTCGGTTAGGTTCCAGTTGGGAGAAGGTGAATCACGATCTAAGAAGGTTTCTGTATTTGGGAAAGATGTTTGTTTAAATTCAGACCAATTTTAAGGCAGCTGGGGGCTGGATCATGCATTGCAACAAATCTTTACAATGTTTATAAAGATTTTTCTGGAAGGCTGTAACTTTAAAATCTTTTTTTTTCTTGGAATATTAATGTTTATTATATGCAAATGACTATTTTGTAGCTACAGTCTGGGAATGGATTTGTTTATGATGTATGTTTACTATTTTGTATGTTGTATGGTTAAGTGCAATAAAGTGTTTGCCTTATGTTCTTTATTTTTAGTATATGAAATTTAAATGGTCATGACTTATGTGATAACTTAGAAAGTTCACAACGCATTTTCTACCTCTGCAATTAATTAAATAGTCTTTAGTGCTTGTTTTAAAGCTTCCTTTTGGTCTAATATACATGTATGTTTATGTATATGTAGGTATATGTATGTGTGTGTCCATATTTATATATTTATGTCCATATTTATTTATTTATGTCCATATTTATATATTATGATTAGTCAATACATTGTTTAAGTGTAGTGCTTAACTTCTAATTCTTTCTAATATAACATTTAAGAATAGTAATATAAATTTTAGAATGTGTCTCTGGTACATAAAATGTATTATATTCTGTGTATCAGTTTATATTAACAGAAAAAAATTGTTGAAAAAAAACCCCACCAAGATAAACCAGTGTGTTATTGGCCTAGACTGCTCTGCTCCTATGTTGATTTCTTTTAGGAGCAGCTGAAGCCAAGACCTATTTGGATTCATTTAAATCTAATTTATGTCTGTCAGGAGGTCATATGAAGGATGCAGAGATTGTCTGCTCTAGAACAAAATGTGGATGAGTTTGGCATGAGGAAGGTTAGGAAGTGATATAATATTGTAGCTGTAGGTGAAAATGTTTTCATGGACTGTAGAATTTTTAGCTCCTTGGATTTTCAAGTCAAGGAAAACATGGGAAAGAGAAGGCTCATTTGAGGAGCTATTCCTGACTTTTGTCTAGACATACGTACTCTAGAGCAGTGGTCCCCAACCTTGTTGGCACCAGAGACCAGTTTCATGGAAGATAATTTTTCCATGGATTGGTGGGGGATGGAGGTTGCCGGGAGGAAGGGGGATGGTTTCAGCATGCTTCAAGTGCATTATATTTATCGTGCAGTCAGACCTCTCTGCTAACGGTCATCTGTATTTGCAGACGCTCCCAGCGCCGGCATCACCGCCTCAGCTCTAAATCACATCATCAGGCATTAGATTCTCATAAGGAGCCACAACCTAGGATCCCTTGAATGCGGCAGTTTCCAGTAGGGTTCAAGCTCCTGTGAGAATCTGATGCCGCTGCTGATCTGAGATGAGGCCGAGTTGTGATTTCATTCTGATGTATCTAAGTATGGATTTGCTCTTATTTATCTGCTTGAGGCCTTGGGTGTGCTTTTTCAAGGGGACTCATCTATTTCATTCTAGAAAATTTATGTCCATCGTATTTTCATGTTAGATTCTTTTCTATTTCTTTTGAGCTTGGAGATGTATAAGTAAATAAATATACATGTACACACTTGTATGTGTATATGTTTATGTGTGTGTGTGTGTATATACACATACATTTCAAATCATCACAATATTTTATTTAGCATTTCTGTGTTGGAAGTGGAAAGGAATTCAGCTCAGTCTCCATATTGTCAGACCATAAATCTCTCAGATTTTACAAAATGCAATATTATACTATTTTATCTAGTCTTCCCCAAATTATGCTTCTCCTAACTCTATTGCAACCCATATAACACAAGAGGAAGGAGATATTTCTGATGCTGTTGCACAGAGGGGCTTTTTCTCCTGCATTAAAATTCTAAGATTTATATCACAGTCCATAAGTCTGTTCTTTGGTGGGCATGCATGAGTGGTAATGGGTTCTTTGGTGGGATAGGGGGATGTGGAGGGAAATAGCTCAGTAAGAGCTAAAGCAATCACTTGGAATATTGAATGGGGGAAGAAAGAACCATGGGAAAACCATGGCATAGGTGGCCATTCCCAGCTACCTCACCACCGCTCAGAGATGTCAGGACCTAGCCAAAAATGAGAGAAAGAGGCATGTTCCAATTATTTTTGTATGAGTAATGTTGGAGCACTAAAGAATCAGCCCATGAGCCCTCACATTATGACTATTGCTCAGCAGCCATAATTTTACAGATCTTCTATCGCATTGTCTCGCACGTGGTCATGGCATGGTACATATGTTTTGGTCAGAGGGAGCTGAAGTTAACAAGTCAAGATTTGATTTGAAATGTCAAGTTGTGGCTTCCTCTGTACTGTGCATTTCTTCTGAGAGAAGGCTGCACTGTCCCCAGGGAAAGGGTGATGGTCCCTGTAAGCATGCACACATACTGCTGAAGGCATCGTAGTAAGGTGTGGATTGGAAGCGCAGAACGCCTCATAGAAATGCAATAGGCTTCCTATTGCATTGTAAAACTTTTTTTTGGGGGGGGGAGTGGAAATAGAGCATGCAAGAAAGATGACAAAAGGAACAAGAAAATAAAATGCTTCATCAGATTGGGTGTGTCACACGAATGTTGAATTTGATTTTCATCTCTCTGCTTTGTAAGCTGTTCCCATTCTGTTGGGGAGTCCACACCCCAAAAGATTTGGCTGTAGATTTGGCCAGGTTTGTGTGATGCAATTCTGGGCAGATGTGTGTGCCATTTTCAGTTTATAAGTGTGGGGTGGTTTTTTTGTTTGTTTGTTTGTTTGTTTTTGGCCTCTTGTGCAGGAGGTATGAGGCACAAGTTTTGTCAATGGTTTATTTGGCTAGCACCACACACTACGGCATATGGAAATTCTATTTAGAGACACAGAGCGAAAGCACTTGGTGTTTTGCTCACAGACGACTCTGTCTTTCATTTTTTATCTCTTTGTAGCTTTGAATCTCAGCAAAGAAGGGAAATCCACTGAGAACAGTCTGTAAAGGTAAGTGTATTTATTACGTGGCCTTGACAAAGATTGCCTTTACAACATTGATTTTTCTTTTTATTCAGAGATTTAAACACTTGGATTAAAGATACAGCTGACAGGACAACTTCCTTAACCACCTACCTGTCCTCCCTCATCGGCAAAAGTGCTGAGCAATAGTTAGCAGGGAGTGGGAGGGAATAAAATGGTGTGTTGAGGGCAGCCAAACGCAATTGTGTGCGTGCTGACTTTTGCTTTCTTCTCGGCAGTTAAGATGTTCCAGTGGAGCCAAGTTTACCAAGATTAATGCTGGATGGAAAAAGAATGCACTTGTACCAGTTCTAGTCAATAGTTAAAGAAAACTATCTGGCCAAATAAAGCATTTAAAATCAAATGCAGAGTGGCATTTCAATTGGGTTGGATGAAATTTATCACGGAAGTCAGTCGTGCAGTTGCATGGAGGGGCTAGCTTTGTAGAAAGGGAAAAGCCAGCCAGTTTGGTGTAGCTAATTTCATTCCACCCACCCTGGACTCTAAGTGAATTATAGGAAATGAACTTCCAAGCTCAAAGCAATGGGAAAAGTACCTATTCTGCCTCCTGTGAAACATTACAATGGAGTTGGTTTTTACTTGGAAAAATGTAATTGTTTCCTCTTTGCTAGGTATATTTATAAGCACACCTCTGTTCAGCATTGTTCTTTGATTCATTGTTTAATTTCTGTTCTGCATGAAGTATTTTAATTTAAAGAATTCATTCTGGGCAATTATAGGGCTGCAGTTTCATCAAGAGTCTTTGGTGGCCAGGGTGAAATATGCCATAATTTTACATTTGTTTTCATCATAAATTATGTTTCTGACACTTTTAAGGGTTTTTTCTGTCGTTTTTATTACAGCAATCATGACCATGACCACTTTAGTTAAAGTTGAAAAGCCATTTTGATTTACCTTATATTTTAAGTTATTCCTAACTTTATGACAGATATACTTCTGGAGCTGAATTTTTAATGTTTATTTTGAAGGGAAAGAAGAATTTTACAGGGAAATTGGAGAACACCCCTTTTGAATAATCAAAACATGAGCTATAAAAACTCTGTTCCGAGGATTGCTTTTGGGTGACTAAACTCAGGTGCATGAAGACTGCTTGGCTTGGGATTTTGCTATGGTGGTTGTCCATTAGTGAAGAAAATACCGTCATGAGAAGTAGGTAATTCTTATTTTCAACCATATAACTTACATATCTCTGGATCATTGAGCCACATTTTAAAATAAAGCAGTACTTGATAGATTTTAGGAATAAATTCTCATAAGTTATTAAAGATAGTTATGATGTAGCCATCTTAAAAAACCCTGTAATCTTTAGGTATAGCTATTATGCTTGCCTTCCTTTTGGAGAGTGTTTTCACATGAGCATAGTGCATTTTCTCTACTCTCAATGGAAATCCTTTATTGAATTGGTACTATGGAGTCAGATGTGGGTTTAGTCATGGTTTGGCTTTTACTAGCTATTGGAGCGTGGACAACTTATTCACTTTCTCTGTGTCTCAGTTTCCTAATCTGTAAAATGGGGGTAATAATTTTGTCTGCCTCATATGGTTGTTGTGGAGTTTAAATGAATTATATATGTTAAGGGCTTAGAAGAGGTCCTGGCTCATGATAAGTGCTCAGTAGATGTGAGCTGCTACTGCTCTCGTTAATATTACTAGTAGCAGCGGCAGCATCCCTATGACTTTATTCATTAGATATTTTGAGAAGTCTATTCTTTTATAGAAGCTGCAGCATAATGTTTCTAAATGAGCATATTGTTATCAAAGAAGGGCAAATTCCACTAGGTCCTTAGGAAGCAAATGGAAAGGTAACTTTCAGGTAATATGAGAAGTGAGGCCTCTTGGAAGTGAAAAGTTGTCAGATTCAAGTTTTGTAGGCGCCAGGGAAAACACCTTCTTTGGTTGTGTGTGGTCAATCACTAATAAATATGATCTTAGGAAATGATAGTCTTAAGAAATTAGCAATCTACTGAATTGCAGATTAGTAGTCTACTGCTAGGTAGAGTCTTCAGGAATTTTCGAAGAAAGCCTTGGTAAGTAGAGAGGGACACACACGCTGTCCTTGGTTTTTTCCTGTCCTGTGTCTGTTTTCCCTTCCCAACAGCACCTTTCTTTCTTTTTGAAGTAGTATAGTGGGACCGTAACCACAGGCCCTACCCCGGGGCCAACACTCAGCCTGTGGATGGGTGTATGAGCACAAGCTTGGCTAAGTGGATACTCCTTTGGAATTTGAATCTTTAAGAGGTTTTTCTTTGCCCTCGGCAGCCATTCTGATCTGCCAGAACTTGCTACAAGGCCACTGTAGCAGGTCCTGTGTTCTAGCCTCCATGTCTGCCTTGGCTACTACTGGTCTCCAAGCCTTATTTTCCAGTCTGCAGTGGATTCTCTGAGCCTTCAGTTTCCTTCTGATAATCCTTCTTAAATGAGTCAGTTGGTTTCTGTTGCTTGCAACCACAGAACCCTAATTAATAGAGTAGTTTATACATTAGGGAGCTAGATTTAGTATAAATGGGGCATGTTTAGGGGTTTACAATGAAAATACTATTCGTTACTTTCTTCCATCCTATATAAGTAGCTGAACGTTTTGCAGTAGATTACAAAAAGTACAGAGTTCTCAATTAGACCCTCAAAAATGTGGTATTTTGCGATCTTCCCAGTTCTTCTGTGTTTGGTACAGAGAAGTCACTCTTGGCTGCTTCTCTAAGCTCTCAATGTGTGTGTGTGCAGGGGTGAGGCTGGAAATGAGGAGAGAAGCAGGGAGATCATTCATCCCTCCAGATTTCTGGGGGCCTGGTCTCTCTGTGGCATGGGGCTTGTGAAGGGACTGTAATTTCCTTCTATTTGCCACAGCATCCCCAAACAAAGTAGGAATACCCTTTAAATATTTCTCTACTTTTCCCTGAACTTTTATTTCTCTTTTGATCACTCTTCTTGCCCTACCGAACACTTTCTTTTCAATGATGTATACAATGTGATTGAAAACTCAATTACTTCTGTTTCTGCCGTTGCTTGTGGTTTCCTGAGATTGGAATGGGCAAATTTTCTCCGTTTACCCTTGTGTCTTGTTTGTTGACTACTGTGTTCTGCGCAGTGCCTAGAACGAAGTTGGTTAATTATTTTTTTTTTTTACAGGGACATCAATTTTGCACTCCCACTGTGAATGAATGCCACGACAGCATTGTATAGTGGGAAAAGCCTTAGCTGGAGTGTTAGGAAACTTGACTTCTAGTTTTGGCTCTGCCACTTGCTAGCTTTGTGACTGTGGGTGAGATTCTTTATTTTTATTTTTTTCAGAGACAGAGTCATATTCCATTGCCCTAAGTAGCATGCCATGGCATCATGCCTAGCTCACAGCAACCTCCAACTCCTGGGCTCAAGGGATCCTCCTGCCTCAGCCTCTCAAGTAGCTGGGACTATAGGTGTGCACCACCACGCCTGGCTAATGTTTCTATTTTTAGTAGGGATGGGCTCTCACTCTTGCTCAGGCTGGTCTCGAACTCCTGAGCTCTAGCAATCCTCCTGCCTTGGCTTCCCAGAGTGCCAGGACTGTAGGCGTGAGCTATGGTGCCCGGCCTCTGGGCGAGATTCTTAACCTACCTTTACGGTCTCAGTTTCCTCACTTGTAAAATCAGGATAACCCTTGTCCTATCTATGGCATAGGGCTATTTTGAGGATCACATAAAGGCAATACATGTGAAAGCGCTTAGCAAATTGTGACAAATATATAACACCAAGGTATTTTTTTTCTTTTTTTAATTTTAGTGTATTATGGGGGTACAATGTTAAGGTTACGTATATTGCTCATGCCCCCTCCCCCCTCGAGTAAGAGCTTCAAGCATGACCATCCCCCAAATGTTGCACATCTCACTCATTGTGTTTGTATGTACCCATCCCCCCTCCCCGACACCTGATAAATGTTACCCCTATATGTCCACTGAGGTGTTGATCTGTTAATACCAATTTGCTGGTGAGTACATGTGGTGCTGGTTTTTCCATTCTTGAGATACTTCACTTAGAATGAAGTTCTAGAATGGGTTCCAGCTCTAGCCAGGAAAATACAAGAGGTGCTAGATCACCATTGTTTCTTAAAGCTGAGTAGTATTCCATGGTATACATACACCGCATTTTATTAATCCACTCATGAATTGATGGGCACTTGGGTTGTTTCCACAGCTTTGTGATTGTGAATTGTGCTGCTATAAACATTTGAGTGCAGGTGTCTTTTTCATAAAGTGACTTTTGATCTTTTGGGTAGATGCCCAGTAGTGGGATTGCTGGATCCAATGGTAGATCTACTTGTCTCGCTTTGAGGTATCTCCATATTGCTTTCCACAGAGGTTGAACTAGTTTGCAGTCCTACCAGCAGTGTAGGAGTGTTCCTCTCTCTCCGCATCCAAGGTATTTTTATTATGCCCTATACCAGGGGTCCTCAAACTTTGTAAACAGGGGGCCAGTTCCCTATCCCTCAGACCGTTGGAGGGCCGTTGGAGAGTGCGGTGCACATTCCACACATGCGCACTGTGGGCCTGGGGCCAGTCGGCTGCTAAGCAGGACAGGCAGCGGGGGCAAAAACACCAGGTGGGCCGGATAAATGTGCTCGGCGGGCGGGCTGCATGTGGCCCGTGGGCCGTAGTTTGAGGACGCCTGCCCTATATATTTCTTAAACAGATAAAAAATGGAGGGGCTTGTTTTATGAGAGTGAGCAGGTAGATTAAAAAACGACAACAACCCTGTATAGTGCTTGTACTGCATATTCTCCGTTTGCGCTTCCGGCTCCTCTCTGCTGTTAAAGGCTCTATGCACCAGGTGGCTAACCCCGATGATCAGCATTCTGTGGGCTCCCTTCTTTGCTGGCTGGTTTATTATCCAGTGGAAGGTTCTGGACAAAGATCTGGGAATGCAAGTTTGAATATTCTTCCCCTCCTTCCTCCCTGCAGCACTGTGGGGTGGCAGGGGCTGCACCCCCCAAGGGAGGCCACGGTTCCTGTCGGAGGTCTCTCATCTGTAGCTGTAGCTCTTTCCACTGTCTGGTAATTGCTTTTTCCCTTTGCTCCTTTGAGTCTGGAGTGTGAACCGAGCTTTTGCTAACTCCAGGGTACGCCTGGGCCATCCCTTGGCGGTTTCCCTTAACCCTGCCTTCACCCGGGGGGAAGTTGCCATCTCCTTCCTGCTGTGACCTTGATTGGACAAAGAAACTTTATTCTCTCTATATTTTTTTCCTGCTATCCTCAACTCAATTCAACAAGTATGTTTCTAGGACTTAGGGTGCACCAGGGAAAAAGTGTCTGTCGTACACTTTCAAAGAACTGGACATTTTAGTGGCACAGCTGGAGGTATTATATTAGTTTCTTTTTTTTTAAAGCATGTTTTGGTAAATTGAAATACTTTATATGAATGCCAGTGTATAAATAATACAGTATTGTATTTATGCATATTATGAATTATCCTTAAAAATTCATTATTTTTGTCAAAGCAATGTATCTACATTGTTTAAATAAAGCAGCATTAAAAAACAATTATTAAAACATTGCAATATCTATCCCCTATTTCTACCTGTCTCCCTCTCTCCAGAGTCCTTCCCCAGAATTGGCAACTTTTAACTTTGATATTTCTGGTGTTTACCTATTTCTTTTCTTTTTTTTTTTTTTTTTTTGAGACAGAGTCTTGCTTTGTTGCCCAGGCTAGAGTGAGTGCTATGGCATCAGCCTCACTCACAGCAACCTCAGCCTCCTGGGCTCAAGCAATCCTACTGCCTCAGCCTCCCGAGTAGCTGGGATTACAGGCATGCACCACCATGCCCAGATAATTTTTTCTATATATATTAGTTGACCAATTAATTTCTTTCTATTTATAGTTGAGACGGGGTCTTGCTCTTACTCAGGCTGGTTTTGAACTCCTGACCTCTAGCAATCCTCCTGCCTCGGCCTCCCAGAGTGCTAGGATTATAGGCGTGAGCCACCGCGCCCGGACAGAACTGGACATTTTAGTGGCACAGCTGGAGGTATTATATTAGTTTTTTTTTAATCATATTTTGGTAAATCGAAATACTTTATATGAATGCCAGTATATAAATAATACAGTATTGTATTTATACATATTATGAATTAGCCTTAAAAATTCATTTTTATTTTTGTCAAAGCAATGTATCTACATTATTTAAATAAAGCAGCATTAAAAAACAATTATTAAAACATTGCAATATCTATCCCCTATTTCTACCTGTCTCCCTCTCTCCAGAGTCCTTTCCCAGAATTGGCAACTTTTAACTCTGATATTTCTGGTGTTTACCTTTCTATTTCTAAATAATGTACATATATTATTTTTTCCTAATATGTCAATTTTGGCAACAGCTCTCTGACATTCTCCACTCCTACCTATTTCTGGTCCCCACAGCTTCCTAACATAGTCGTATTACAATTTTTGTTTAAATCAATAGGTACTATTTACCTTATCATGTTTATTTAATTTTTGTCCTCTGACTGAGTCAAGTGGTATAGTCTGGTTGGTTATGTTTTTTTTTTTTTTAACACATACATTTTTGTCTTTCTTGGGACTAAAAAATTTGCTTGCTTTCCTAGGCATCTACTTTATGAGATAGGTAGTAATAGCATGTCAGTTTTATACATGGTCACATTAGTATTTCCATTTTATAGTTGTAGAAATTGAGACTTAGGCTGAGTATGTTGTCCAGGTCATACCGCTAATAAGTGTTAGAATTGGGAGAGGATAGCAGCTGGTCTGTCTGCAGAGATTGCATTCTTTTTTTTTAGATTGATTATTGATTGATTGATTGATTGATTGACACAGTCTTGCTCTGTCGCCTGAGTAGACTGCAGTGGAGAGACCGCATTCTTAATCATCACATTATTTACAAATACAGTCACTTTGGTTGTTATCCTAATGGCTATGTTAATAAGAAAATTTCGGATTCTGTCTTCAGAGATTCAAAAGCCAGTAAATCTGAGATGGGAACCAAGAATCCACATTTTAAAAATCTGCAGAGATGATGCCATCGGTTAGCAGGTTCGAGAACTCTGGCCATCACGATTGTCACCGCCATCATCATCGTCATCACCATCACCACCACTGTGCTCAGTACCAATGACTGTCTAGCTCGGTGCTCTCAGTAGCGGAGTAGAAATCCCAGTGTCTGTTAATGCGGCAGCCCTTTGACCTCACAGGTGAGATCACACTCGTGGGTGACTCAGGTAATGATTTATCTGGCCATTTGTAGGTTTGGCAAGTGCTTTGGGAGGAACTGTGCCCGGTAGAAGTGGACAACATTATTATTATTTTTTTTTTTCAGTTTATCTGGTTGTTGCTCTGGTACAAAAGCAATGAGAACATCCTCCTACTTAACACTGACCTCAAAGGGACTCATATTTTTTGGTCTGAAAATTCTCTAAAAATGACATCTAGGGGAATAAGAAGTCCTAGAAAAAGAGAAACTTTGAAGTCTTTGTTCTGTTTGATTTCCATCCCCCCTGGACCCCCCATGCTTGTGGCATTTCTTATTTATCAGGCAGGAGGGAAGCAGTGAAATTTGGCCTGGGGTTTTCTCATCCCTAGGTGTGAAATTATTTCAGAACTATCATAATAATACTTTGCATTTCTATAGTGCTTTTATTTGAAGATCTAAAAGTGTTCTGTCGGTGATAATAGAGCTTTCCAGCACCCTCTGAAGTAGGCAAGCATTATTAGAGAATGTTACCTCGAAGAATATTTTCGCTTCACATTCCACGTGTGACTTGAAAATGCTTTTGTATTACTTGGGGATCTCAAATATTTAGAGTGCCGTGCATAGGGGGCACTTCTTTTCTTTATATTCCATCTTCATTAATTCTCAGCACATTGAGGGAACTACAGCAGTTTGCTGTCAATGGGTGTGGCATTATTTAGAGAGAATTAAGATCAGAGCAGACTGTTATTACCTTTCGTTTGGATGTTTTACAAATATTTGATAATATTCATCAGCCGCGGAACTGTCTGTTGCACAGTTAGTTTTCATTTTCTCAGCTTGCAGAACTTGCAGGAGTGAACATGTCGAATAACTACTGGTGTTTGAGGTCAGAACCCAATGCCCCAAAGTGTGGCACCTTGTCGTGCTAAGTCCTTTGAACTGAAGGAAACTGAAAAGGGTTCAGAACCAAGGTCTCTCTGTGACCTGCTCCTTCCCCCTTGTCTTCCACCTTTCTTTCTTCCCCCAAGCAAGTGGTACAAACCAGACTTCCTTCCCCAAGGTGGGTCATGGAGACTAGAATCCCACTTCCCCAAAGCAAGCTGTAACCTAAGAAGGTCACTCTCTTCCTTCTCTTTTGAAGACACTCATTGCAGAGAGGTCTTGCTCCATAGCTGGGGAGAAAGAATGCCACAGAGAGGCCAAGAAGAATCCAGACAGGCCTTGCCAGGTTCCCCCCCACCCGAATCTATTACCATTAGATCATACTCCTTTTGTCCAATCACATCTCTACATGGCTATCCATTCTGTACCAAACCTAAGCATAAAAATAGACTTTTCTCCGTGGGTCTTTGGGTCTTCATTTCTGAAGGCTCTCTCATGTCATGTAAAACTTTCATCAATACATTTCTTATGTTTTCCTCTTGTTAACCTGTCTTTTGTTACAGGAATGTCGGCTGTGACCCTTACTTATGGTGAGTGAGAAAATGTATCACACCTTTCCACACCTCGACAGGGGGAGGTCGGCCCGGTAGCGTGGTATCCTTTGGGAGCTCGTGATACACGTGAAGCCAACTAAAAATACAAATTGAGATTGCATTCCGATTTAAAGCTTCCATTTTGAAAAATTATGTTGAATGTTGCATGCGTGAATTTTAAGCATGCATGCGTGCATACTTGGTTACATTTTTTTTTCTCTAAAGCAGGGGTCCTCAAACTTTGTAAACAGGGGGCCAGGTCACTGTCCCTCAGACCGTTGGAGAGTGCGCACTGTGGGCCCGGGATGAGTCGGCTGCTAAGCAGGACAGGCAGCGCTGGCAAAAACACCCGGAGGGCCAGACAAATGTGCTGAGTAGGTGGCCTGCAGGCCGTAGTTTGAAGACGCCTGCACTAAAATTGGCAAGTTCTACCTTGGTGGTGTTTGGGGTTTCTGCTCACTTAGGGTCATTGATGTAAAAGTGCTGCAGGTCTGCCATAGCACAAAACATTTGGTATTTTTTTTTTTTTTTTGAGACAGAGTCTCGCTTTGTTGCCCAGACTAGAGTGAGTGCCGCGGTGTCAGCCTAGCTCACAGCAACCTCAAACTCCTGGGCTCAAGCGATCCTCCTGCCTCAGCCTCCCGAGTAGCTGGGACTACAGGCATGCACCACCATGCCTAGCTAATTTTTTCTATGTATATTAGTTAGCCAATTAATTTCTTTCTATTTATAGTAGAGACGGGGTCTTGCTCTTGCTCAGGCTGGTATCGAACTCCTGACCTTGAGCGATCCTCCCACCTCGGCCTCCCAGAGTGCTAGGATGACAGACTTGAGCCACCGCGCCCGGCCAGCACAAAATATTTGGGAAAAGGCCCTCAGAACTTTAGTCCACACTGGTCACCCCGAGAGGCTCCTTGTCCGTGCAGTGCTGAGTAGCCTTGTTGTGTCTGCAAAGAAGGCTGGGATCTTCACTGTGGCTTCAAGGCCTCAGTGTGCACTTTCCCAGCGTCCCCCTCAAATTTCCTGTCACCTCCCTAGAGTTCCACCAGGGAGCAAGGTGCCAGCCTCCACTACTGTAAGGAAATGAAAAATCTCCAGCTTCTCCCCAATATTAGGAAAGCCCGGTTCTCACTGTGCTGCAACAGTCCGCTAAACAAGCTCAGAGGAAACAAAATAGTTTTAAGTAAAGCAAAACAACCCAAACGTGTCTTTCTCCCTTTCGTTTCTCCTGGGGTCTAGCACATTCCCTTCAATGAATTTAGACCTTTTGGGGGGAGGGAAAAAAAAAAGAAACATCTTCAATGGAGACTGGATTTGGAGGGGTCGAGGATTACCTTCTAGTACCTTCTGCTTTTGGCCATGTCCTTGGAACAAAGAGAAGGCGAAATCTGTTGAAGTTTTTGAGATGAGAAAGGGAAAGTATACACAGGGGTGGTAAAAAAAAAATACATATTAATATTTTAAAATGAGGCTGCCCCTCATTCAACACAGACAAAGTGATGCTTCACCATTTGTGGGTTGCTTTATGATTCTCATGCTGAGTGTCAGATGATCACATGATTCATCTTCTTTCCTGGCATCTTAGTTGTCTTTCGTTTCTCCCCTGGGTACAAAATTCACTTAAGACCTATCAGCCAAAGATTTTGGGGGAATATGGGCAGAATTACGAATCCCTGCACCGTTTTCTCCTGGGTCTTTGCCCAAAGGAGGCCACATAAATTTGCTGCTAATTATGTGAAGACAGATTTATCACTGACGATGCTTCTGCGTGTAAATAATCAAAAATGCATCTCAAAATGGTTTAGACAATAAGGGAATTGAAAGAAAAAAAGTTTTCCACCCTCTCCGTGTCTACCCGCTGAACCCCGTGGGTGCCATGATTGATGGGCAGGTGCTATAGAACCCTGGCTCTGAATGCCTGGCAGCCAACCACAATCCACTTTTCCCTAGTGCCAGCAACTAGGGACCCACCAGGGTGCCTTTGGTGGTTGTCACTGCACAGTAGAGAGCATTCCGAGCACCCAGCTGTTGATAGATTGCTGAGCACTGTCTATTATTTTGTGAATTGCTCGACCACCTTATGTCTGAAAATCCACAAAATAAAGCCCGTCAGAGGAAGACAAATGAATCGTCTCAAGGAATAAGATCTCCTGGGGTGTGGGCAAGGAGTGCCGCAGCTCCAGGTTTTGTTAACTCGGTGGCTCAACAATGTCATCAAAGTCCCCACTTCTTGCTCTTTTTCCTCTGCCGTCTTCAGCGTTTGTTCTTAGACTTTGTGGTTCTAAGGCGGCCGCTTCATTTCTGGGAGCCACAGGCAGACACACGCTGGCGTGAGGCTTGGGATGAACAGCAGCAGGTGGCTTAGGTTGGCGCTTCCCAACTTTGTTCTTGCGATGGCTGTATCGATAATTAATTTTATCAATCGCTATGCACGGACTTTTGCAATTTAAGCTCGATCTGTAGGACACACCACCACAAGCCACACCAGTTTTAGTTATATTTATATTTACTAAGGGGGAAGAGGAAAAGGGAAAAGAAAGGAAACTTACTTAGGTAGCACAGCAGGAGAAGAACCTGAAGGGAGTCATCATGCCACTAGGATCTCATTGTCAGCACCAGAATTAACCATCACAGGGGGGCCCCAGCACCGGCACCAGAGCTAGCCATCACGGGCAAGTCTCGGGCAGTGGTGAAGGCAACACCACTCTGGGATATCAAGCAGGCAGGCACCTGCACGTCGAGATGTTAGATAGAAGAATGGTGGCAGCGGAGAAGTGGCTCATACTGTTTATAGAGTGGTCTAAACAAAGAAGGCCCAGTGCCAAAAAGGCGTTATGCTCTGGTCACCTCCGGTCCCGGATCCGGCCGGGAGCCGGGGCCTGCAGGTGACTGTTTTCTCATAACAACTCTGGGCATGAGTCCAGGATAAGCGCTCCCAGACAACCCTGGATAAGCATTCTCAGGCAGTCTGGGATACACACTCTCACACCCATAGGCCAGAGTGATGTAGTCCCATTTCCCCAAGAAGTGGCCGGCTTCTCCAGGGAATGGGTGCATACCTTGAGCCTCATAAATTTATATGACCCCAAGCAGGCCTTTAATATTCTGTACCGCAGCTCAGACGCATGCACAGAAAATAAAGTTTCGTGAGCACATGAAGTAAGCACACAAGAGGCTGCTCACAGCTGGAGGTGGCGGATGCGTATCTGTGTGTTGGAGAGGGAGGTGGTGACTTTGGCTGCCCTGGGGGCTAAAGGGGCAGGTCCAGCTGCCCTTGGGGATAAAGGGATGGGTAACTGAGCAGCTCTTATCCTTTCCCTGTGTTAAACAAATCAGGATTGATCCCTGAACTGGGATAATCTTACCTTCCCTGGGCACGTGGCTTAGCGGAAGGAGGCCCCCCCCCAATAACACTGGGGCTTGCGTTACTCAGGGTTCACCAGAGAAAGAAAAAAAAAGGATATTTATTTATTTATGTGTATTTATTCATCATGAGGAATTGGCTCCCTTGGTCGTGGAGGCTGAGACGTCCCACAGTCTGTCTGCAAGCTGGAGACCCAGGAAAGCTGGTGGTGCAGTTCAGAGCGAGGCTCAAGGCCTGATGGGAGCTGATGGTGCAAATCCCAGCCCGAGGGCAGGAGAAAAGGAGATAATGCCGTGTTTCCCCCAAAATAAAACAGGGTCTTATATTTACTTTTTCCTCAAGCAGACACCCTAGGGCTCATTTTCAGGGGATGTGTTATTTTCCCCTCAAAGCCTCAGCGTGCAGCATGCACAGGGTGGCCGGGACCTGACCGGGGGAGCTGACCTTGTAGGTGGGGCTGCCCGCACCTTTCCGGTCACCTCTGGGACAGTAGCTGTTGCGGTGGGGCAGATGAGAGGGCTGCTTGTCTTCTTTCCCTCTCCGCGACGACATGCATGGGTTGTGCAGATGTGCTGCGTAGCCACGCCCATCACTAGGGCTTATTTTCATAGCCACGCCCAGCACTAGGGCTTATTTTCATAGTCACGCCCACCACTAGGGCTTATTTTCATAGCCACGCCCATCACTAGGGCTGATTTTCATAGCCACGCCCATCACTAGGCTTATTTTCGGGATAGGACTTCTATTGTGCACATGCTTAGACATCCTCCTAGGGCTGATTTTATGGGGAGGTCTTATTTTCGGGGAAACACGGTATGTTAAGCCCTATTTAGGAGGCAAAAACGGGGCAGGGCTCTTCATTTGGAGTGGCTGGAGAAGTCAACTTTGAGTTAATGACATTTAAGCTGAGATCCGAGAGAAGGACAAGAGGAGGAAATCAGCTTGTAATGAGTGAGGGAGGAGAGTTCATATTCTGAACTTCAGAACTACGTCGTAGGAATAATTTGTTCTCAAGAAAAAAACAAAACAGCAACAGAAACGATGAGAAACTATAGGGCTTTTGCTATAAGCACAGGACTCCTTACTGATTTGAGGGCAGATAGCATAGAAAGCCTCCTAAGGCATTCCAGGCATCCTCAAAGTACGGCCTGCGGGCCACATGCGGCCCACCTAGAACATTTATCCGGCCCACCGAGTGTTTTTGCTGCCACTGCCTGTCCTGCTTAGCAGCCGACTCATCCTGGGCCCACAGTGTGCACTCTCCAACGGTCTGAGGGACAGTGGACTGGCCCCCTGCTTAAAAAGTTTGAGGACCCCTGGGTTAGACCAAGACATGGTTGATCAAAAACTAACAGGATTGGGATGGGAAGATGGATAAACACGTGTGCTACACACTCAGCACTAGATACTCTCAGAGTCTCGATCCTAAAGAGCAGCCGGCTATCTCAGGGGCTGCGTAGCCGCCCCCCACTCCTCTCTGCAGACTGGCCTCTCTGCCTCTCTCTGCGTCCCCAAGTCCCACCGGGCCACCCCTGCACCTCCTCCTGCCCCACTCAAGGGGCCTGATGGAGACTAACTGGAATTCCCGTGCTTCACTTCCTCTTTCCTAGGGGAAAAAGAATCTAAATGACTTTGATGTAGGTCAGGTGCCCAACCTGCCTGGAGTCAGCTGTGGTCTGGGGTCCCCTTGGCTGGCCACCAACTCAATTTTACTTTGTCCTACTCAGCAGGATTGGGACACACTCTCTGGGAAGGTAGATGGATTAGCATCCCTGTGAAATGTTGCTTTTTTGGGTTCTCCAACTTTAGTGATGCTGGTAGAGTCCCAGTGATGTCCATAACTGAGTTGCCACCTGGCTGATTTAGTTGAGCATAAATACCTACCACAGGGCACTGTATATATACAGCAGATACTTAAGCAGTAGTGATGGTGATAACAGAAAAGCTGAATGCAAGATATGATGTAGTTCTTTCTCAATAGTGCAGGTTAACTAATTTTAATGAAAACGCTCCTTTGTTTTGCAGATGAAAAACTCTTTTGTAAATGCCAGTCTGTACCTTCGAGTCACTTTATGTGAATAACTACTTTATTCCTATCACAAAAGTAATGCATTTGCATTTTAAAATATTTGGAAACCAGATTAGCAAAAGAGAAGAAAGTAGAAATTGCTCATAATCCTGATGCCCAGAGTTGACCACCGTAGGGGTCCTCAAACTTTTTAAACAGGGGTCCGGGTCACTGTCCCTCAGACCGTTGGAGAGTGTGCACTGTGGGCCCGGGACGAGTCGGCTGCTAAGCAGGACAGGCAGCGGCGGCAAAAACACCCAGCAGGCCGGATAAATGTGCTAGGCGGGCCGCATGTGGCCCACAGGCTGTAGTTTGAGGACCCCTGAGTCCTATGGCATTTTGGTGTATTTTTTTTTCCAGTTAGTTCTCTAGGTAGGTAGCCTTTTTAAGAAAATGCTTTTTCCACCTGACATCATATTGTGAACGTTAAAAATTCTGCCTCGTTAAGGGCTGCTCCGTGTCCGTCAGTGGGCGTAGCGTGTAGAAGTGGACGTGCAGATTCGAGCAGCACCTCTGCTGCAGGCTGTGGTCCCTAGGGTGGTGTGGCTTGGGATGCCGAGACGTCTCTGCAGCTGTGTAGACACTGCCTAATTGACTTCCAGGAGCAGGGTGGTCAGAAATTGAGTTTGTGTGATAACGATCACTCTTGTCTACTTGGCCACCGCTTTCCTGAGGCTGATTTGAATGAAGCTCATTTACTGCTTTGCAAGGAGGATGGCTCAGCTGAGCATCTCTGGAAGGAAAAAAAGTAATCGGCATCCCTCTCGGGGTTCTGGGAAGCCTCTTTGCTGCTCAGGTCTGGGGTGGCCCCTGCAGTCTGTGCTTGGTTCTCCTGATAAAGCAAATTGCAAGCATGCCAAATCGCTTTGCTCCAGCTTAACCCTACTCGGGGATGAATCCGGAAACGCTACAAAAGGAAAGCTTATGAACATATGCTACACAGAACTCAGAAAACGTCCTGCCTACTTAATCCTTTCCCTACTTCAGGGAGGAAAAAAAAAAAAAAGTCTGTTTATACTTGAACCGAGAATTGAGGGATCACAGAAATGAAGATTGGATGCCATGCTAGAAATCACCAGTTGTGTTTTCTCATTTTACCGAGAGCCACGGCAGGTTGATTTTCCAATACAGCTGTGTCAGTGGGGAAATGTACCGCTCTTTCTAGTGTTCTTAGATTCACTCCCAATTACGGGACTGTGTCTAATTGCCTTTTGAGGAAATGCAAGTTCGCCTTGTTTAAACACAGGGTGTTCATTATGGTAGATTCTGGAGGTCACCTCTTGAGCTCATCACCCCTCCTTTCCTCCTCCCACGACTCTACATTTCGATGACAGCAGATGGAGAAGGGCACTTTTCCATTTGTGTGTTCTTGGACAGATTCTCCCACAGAGAGGTGCATGGAATCCCAATAGAAGTGCACCAGCTCGGAGGGTCAGGAACTTGCCTGGGGAACTCACAATGCATGCTGGTCCTTCCGGTTCAAGATGACCCCCCCCACCCTGCCAAATTGTCGATCTTTGTCCTCAGTGGCAGATTTCTCATTGACATGCACAGAAGCTGCTCTGGAAAACTTTCTGACACCGAAGTGCCTCGTATTTCTGATCCTGTGCTCTTTGCTGTGAGCCATCCCACAATGGAGCTGGGTAGGGCTCTACCAGGTCGGCTTGGGTCTCTCTGTCTCAAGGAAGGCAACGTGATTTCCCTGCCTGTGTCTTATTTAATGTATGTCTGCGTCTTCCAGCTGTCTTGAACTAGAGGTCTATGGGGCCATTTGGTCTGACACCAAAGGCACTGTGTGTGGATAGCCAGTCATAATGAATAACCCTAAACATGTGTAGATGCTTGCCCAAAGGGGGTGTTAGCCGAGAGGCGTGTGAATCTGCTTGGAGGGGCAACAGCTGAGATGTCAGAGTAGTTTACCATCTCCTGGGCAGAGGCATTGGGGGAATATTTTCTGTCTGAAAAGTATTACAGGCATCGGGCCCCAAATTCCCCCTTCCTGTGGCTGCAGGTCCTCATCCTTCTGATTTAGGAAAGAGGAAAGCTCTATGGGTATGAGAAGTACAGGAGATTCAGACAGAGAAAGAAGTGAAAAATGGAGGTGTCTTCAAAATGGGAATGGGTTGTGGTCATCTTTTAGCCTGGGACACATTTGATAAGGTGCATTGATGAACAACAGTTGCACGTGATGCTTTGCTGGTTAATGCCACTGGGATTAACCCTCTAATCCACTCCATTCTTTCTGTGTTCACAAAATCCTGGATCCTGGCAAACAGGGACGATGTGAGAACAGCAGAATGGAAGTGTGTGGGTGTCGCGTTATAGCAACGAGGACCATTATTCCATCGATATTTATCGTGGTGTTGCGATCCTGCCCAAAAATGTAGCCAGCATCTTTGGCTTTTGATATATTCCAGGCAATGTGGTAATTAATCACTTTTCTTGAACTGTCTTAATCTTTATCACAACTCATGGGGCAGATAATCTTCAGTACTTAACAGATAAAGGAACGGGCATTTAGAGAGGTTAAGTAAGTTGACCAAGATGGCACACCTTCTGAAAAGGAGGCACTTTAAGAGAGAAAGAGTGCAGCGAATCTTTGTCTAGACAGCAGGATGAGGGGAGGTGAACCTATCATTTCTCTGAAAAGGAGAGGGATACCAGCAGATTTGTGCTATGTTCCTTGATAACTTTGGGTGTGGCTGGGATAATTTGGGGAAATGCCTTAGGCATGCAGGCGCTCCTTTCTGTGAAGTTGGTATGTTTTCATGCATTGGTTCATTCATTCATATACAGTTGATTCATTCAGATTTTCTCACTCACTTTTTCTGTAAAT
Organism: Mirza zaza; assembly: GCA_008750895.1. NCBI lineage: Eukaryota > Metazoa > Chordata > Mammalia > Primates > Cheirogaleidae > Mirza > Mirza zaza. The sequence goes on from VSMD01098582.1 coordinate 88,609, forward strand.
TGGGTCCCTGTTTTGCTGAGAGCTAGGGTTAAGAGCAATAGAAAGATGACCAGAGAATTGATAATCTGATTGGAGAGAAGAATACAGAGAGAGAGAGAGAGAACATACGGCATTTGGTGGTGAGTATGGCAGGAAGCAGCAGAATTCAGGAGCTTGTTCCAGGAATTCTTGGAGTGACCTCTAGGTAATGGGTCTCCTCCCATTGGGAATCCCAGTTAGTATTCCAGTAATCCGTATCTCTGCACAGGGGCTGGCATTTGTTCTGCACTGTCAGACACAAGGAAAATACCTATTAACAGCATGCCATTTCTTTGCGATGGATAATTCGTGAGCTCAGACGTGTATGTCTGAAAGAGATGGTGCCTAGAAGGACCTTCAAATGAAAACAGCACAGAAGACTTCCTCTATGACACGTGTTCAGGGACAGCTCCAGAGAAAAAAATAATTGTGAAGTGGGTTGCTGCTGTTTTGTATTCTTACTTCTCGTAGCTTGTGACATCTAACCCCACACCCCAAGTCCCCAGCCTTAAACATGTCCCATCTGGTTCTAGTGCCCTGCCTACTCCTTTTGGTGGTCCCTCAACTTTTAATCTCATTAAAAGGACAGGATGGAGAGGTGTTGAGAATTCTAGTATCATTCATTTACTGTCTAGTTTGAATGTAAACCAATGATTTATTACAGTATTCCATGTGGTACATGAGATGAGATGAATGAACACATTTTTGGCTGGTCACATTAGATTTTTCAGTTTCCTTCTATATATGGCAAGTGATATTGGCTATATATATTTATATATAATAGGTATATAAAATTGACATTGGATGTTTATAGTGATATAAAATCATCTTCTTAAGAAATTAATTTAGGTTGGCAAAATTGAGTTGATTTAAAGAAAATATTGTGTTAATGGTATAACATCGGTTTTCGTAGATATTATAAAAATCATGAAAGGGGTATGTAAATAACTAAAGTTCTACAACAATCGAATCATTTATTTGGGTATGTGTGCATTTCACAATTTATCTTTAATTGTGAAATACTGTGTTTTGTCTCATGGGAAGAGAATTTAATTGATCAGGGTGGGAAGAGTATCCCTGAAATCTTATTCATAGATGGGCATCTACTTCACCTACCAATACTGTGATTCACCCATGTTAGAGATGACTCCTGTCTTACTGGGCTTTTCTGTTTCAGTTACATTTCAGAGCAAGTGATTGTTCCTTCGTAGTTTCCAATTTCGTGTAACTATGAAGCGTGGATCCACAGAGTTCTTTGCTAAATGCTCATGTGGGCATGGACTATTGCTGGTTATCGTATGTGAACTAGACTTGGTATCTTCAGCAGCCAGAATGAATAGTGGCCACCATTTAAGCATACGATTATAGAACCGAAATGTAATAGAATAAATAGAATATTTATTTCATGCACCAAAAATAGCACCTGAATCTATTCCTGAACCATTTTTCTAAGGGATAGGAGAAATTGTCAAAGACAGATTTTTCTCTGAGAATAGTAATTAGGCTAGGAAAAAGAAGAAGTCACTGCAATTTTAAGTGGGTCTGATGTAGATTCTGGGGCTTGCTAGCATTAGACTAATTGGACTACTTGGTAGCGTTTTTTGGTCTTTAAGTGGGTCTATCTTCAGGCAGAGCCAGGAGAGGGAACTCAGGGAATATAAAATGTGATGCTGGAATTAAATGAAATTTTTTGGTAATCTGCACGTGTCAGGCCAGGTGACAGCCTGGGCTCCCTATAGCCCTATGATTCTGGATGATTTTTTTCCCCAGCCCCACAATATATTTGTTTGATTGGGTGCTTTCTGAAAATTCCAGAAGGAACACCCATTCCTAAAGGTCTGTTGTAACATCTTTTCCTAAATGCAGTGAAGAGATTATTATTACACAAAGTAATTTTTCGTTCTTCTTATAGAGGCAAAATCCGGAATTTTCACAGTACTTATTTATTTGCTATAGCCTCTTTTTTTTTTTAATTGCTTTATTGATCAGAGAATGCCATAGCCTCTTGATAGTTGACAAACAAGAGACAGAAAGGAAATGTTATGATTATTGCCATTCTTGGTCATTACTTGGTTGGGATTTTTTATCTAGTTTGGGGGACAAATTCTTCTTTCTGTTAACAAAGAGCAGTTATGCCTTCAGATAATTTAGGATGTTGTGTCCTAAATTCGCAGGTAATTCGTCAAGCTAAGAGCATCACTTTAACGTAAGAACATGTGCTTTCCTTGTATTTGGTATGAATGAGGGGAAATAATCCAAACATTTGAATTCCTCATCTTTATTTATTTAGTGGTAAAAACAATGGGGATAAATGTACTTGGAAAACATATATCTTATAAAACTATTAGAGTTATAATTGTCTTAGTCCATTTTGTGTTGCTATAAAGGAATACCTTTATAAAGAAAAGAGGTTTATGTGGCTTACAGTTCTGCAGGCTTTATAAGAAATGTGGTCCCAGCATCTGTCTTTGATGATGGCTTCAGGGAGCTTCCAATCAAGGCTTCAGGCAAAGGGGAACAGACGTGGCACAGGGCGAGAGGGGGTCAAGAGAGAGAAAGGGGCTACCAGGCTCTTTTAAACAACCAGCTCTTGCATGAATTAATAGAGACAGAGCTCACTCATGACCAAGGGGAGTGCACCAAGCCATTCATGAGAGGTGGCCCCCACCCCGACCCAGTCACCTCCCACCAGGACCCCACTTCTAACAATGGGGATCAAGTTTCAACATGAGATTTGGAGGGGAAAAAATATCTAAACTATATCCATCATCTAAAGGAACTCAGATCTAAAATGGTAACTATCATTAACTTTCCTCCACTCGGCATCCAGATTGACTGGCAAAGTAAATCATTCAGTAAGCAGTACCTTCTAATGCTCCTTCTGTAGTTCTGCTACCTGCTGGGCATTCACCTGTTCACATAATTCATAAGATACCTGCCCCGTAGTTCTTGTGATAGAGCTTTAAATAAAAACAGGGCAGTTAATATCAATAAATCAATTAGTATATTGCTTGGTACTTTTTTTGTGACCAAATCAACTTATTTCTTGAAGTAGCATATCAGTTTCATTCAGGACGCTGTACAAACAACCTTAGTATTTGGTCTTAGAAGGCATGCAAAACATAATTCAAGTCTATGCTGCCTTAACACTGGAAACTAACAGAAGAAGAGAAACTGAAGTAGGAACCCCCCCAACCCCCGCAATTGTCTTTACATTTCTCATTTATGGAAACTGAAAACAAAACTAGGTGTAACCTCCTATTTAAGGTATTGATTCTTGACAGGGGGAAAAATGGAAGTCTATTTAACATATTATCTCCTGACTTCCTGTAAAGTGAACTAAACCTAATCAGTACTGGTGTTTCTAAAAAACGAATCAAGTGTTTACATCTTAAATGCAATTGTTAATGAGCCGTTATTACGAAAGTTCACCGCATTGCTCTAAATCATTTGCTGAGCCAGCCTTCAAGAGGCCTCCATCCCAGCAAACATTTTCTGGAATGTGTAGGGCACAATTATGATTGACTACAAATCTCCTCGTACTTCCATTACAGGAATTAATACAGCGAATTGCTATATAAATTGATGCTTCGAGGGAAAGGCAAGCTAAGAGGTTCTATTAAGACTGCAGTGCTCAAGTTTGCAAAGTCAAACTCCTAAGTGCCTACTCTCTTGGCCAGTGTACATTTTCTTCCTGGTCTACCTAGCAAACTGCTGAAAGGAGAGAATGTATATTTTATGTCAACTTTTTAGAGACATAAAATGGGATTTGTAGGCTGGAAAGTTCAAAGCATACATCTTGAATTTTCACAAAGCAATCCTGCCCAAGGAACCAGCATCCAGAATAAGATCTAGAACATGACCCTCTCATCCCACCTTCCAGTCACTACCCTGCTTCCAGCATAGACTATCACTATTTTGACTCCTAACATCACAGATTGGTTTTGCCATGTTTTTGAATTCTTATAATAAATAGAACCATACAGTATGGACTCCTTTGTTTGTAGCGTATTTTACTCAATGCTATGTTTGTGAAATTTGGAGTAATTTTTCTGTGTTTAAGAAACAATGTAGGCCCATGAGTGTCAAATGAAATGATAGAGTGGGAAAATACTTTGGAAACTTTAAAGTGCCTTGCAGATATAATGATGGGTTGGTTGAGAATTTAATTAATTTGAGGTATTTTTCATGTATTTGGGGAAAAATTTGTATCATTTAATTACTACAGACTAGTTCAGCTATACAATTTGCATGGGAAAATTTGACAGTGATTTACACCAGCTAACTCATTTAGATCCTAATAGATAAAATGATAAGATTTTTTGGATATTAGAGTTCCAAAGGTCATTTTAGAAATGTACTCCCTGAGGTTTATTCTTGTACAGGTTAGTGGATAATTTCTTATAATTGACTAATTAAATGAAAGCTAGAGTATTTTTGAACCTAAGGCTGTATCTTAATATTTCTATCTTTTTATATTCAATTGCATAACTGTGCGAATAATCTATAATGATAACTTTTCTTTTAATGTCACAAAATACATAGAATTTGGCTCGGTGGTCAGACCATATGCTGGATGACCATATTTTGGAAGGCCAAATATGTAACAGTTTTCCTGAAAAGCATAATTTTTTTTTTTTTCTGAGACAGAGTCTTGCTCTGTCACCCTGGCTAGAGTACAGTGGTGTCATCACAGCTCACTGCAACCTCAAACTCCTGGGCTCAAGTGATCGTCCTGCCTCAGCCTCTTGAGTAGCTGGGATTACAGTTGTGTACCACCACACCTGGATAATTTTTCTGATTTTGTAGGGACAGGGTCTTGCTCTTGCTCAGGCTGGTCTTGAACTCCTGGCCTGTAGTGATCCTCCTGCCCTGGCCTCCCAAAGTGCCAGGATTATAGGTGTGAGCCACTATGCCCAGCCAGAAGAGAACCCTTCTTACCCCTAATACCCCTCCCCACCTCACCCCATCAAAACCAAATTAAGCCCCTTCTTCTTAGCAACACATTTCAGTGGCTCAGAACATGGGGTTGGGGTCTTTTGGGTGTGTGAGTGGGTTCCTTAGCCACCATAAGGCTCCTTTCCTCCTCAGAAGTTGAGGATAAAGCAATAGCAACTCTCACTGATGGTTTTTGGGAGTCCAATAACACAAGACAATTGAGCACAGTGCTCAATCTAAATGCTCAATATATACCAGTTAGTGTTGTTACTAACATTCTCTTTTATAATTTCCTCAATACATAGGGATTCAGTGATTAAAATCAAGCAGGTGGTTTCTAAGAAGAATTCTTTCTTAAACTTTAAACCAAAACAAAACTCCCTACTCTATCCCTCAGGTAGAACAGACTCATTTAAACTCCATCCAGACCAATGGGATGTATCACTGATAGATTTTTTATTTTTATTTTTACAGAACAACAACAACGAAAAAACCCCTAGAAAGTGGTGGTATTTTAATGCTGGAACAAACACAGTATCATTTTTCAATGTCTATCTGATGACAATCTGGTTATTAGGTTGTCAGAATTTTTTGACAAAATGTAGTGTTGGACTACCTAATTATATTGCTTTGGAGTCCAGTGGGGCCGCTGATCTGTTTTCTAATAATTTTTGGCTGGAGTTGTTTTGTTAAAGGCAAACGTATCAGTCATGTGAGAAATGTTTGCTTTTTATGTTTACTAGCCTAAACATGAAAAATCCACTTAGGCCTGCTATTGTGGGGAGCAGTAATAATACACAGAACTTGGATGTCCCATTCATCTGAAAGTTTTAAGTCACTGGGGAAGAAATGTCAAAGAGCCAAAAGTTTTGCAGGTTTTATTTCATTTTATATTTCGGTATTGGGAAAATACATAAGGAGATCGGCCGTCTTAAAGACGTACATTTCAAATCACTTTTCACCTCCCCTTCCCCAACCTTTATTTTCTGTATTTAAAGGTCAGGGCTTATAGATTGAAAACATGAGCAGTGGAGAGTACAAACAAAAGAAGTACTTTTACATGCCTTTCCCTTATCAGGGCACATTCAGATTTTGTGGGATTAGAAGCTCATGCAATTTGGAGGGTTGTCTTTAAGAAAAAGAATAAAAAGTTGTGAATACAAAATTATATGCAAAGGTAAGTATTTCAGTGAGTCAGTAAAATGATTTGGTTCCTTTTATTTTGAGATCTCTTTACCAAATGCTTCTTGGTGTTTCCTCCCACCTAGAACACTGACCTCTAAGCCCTCAGCTCTCCCAAGACCCTGACAACAGGGGCCCTGAAATGTAAGCTTTATCAGCGTCACGCTGGTCCCTTTTTGTCTATTCGACTATGCTGCTGAGTCAGTGAGGATATAGCTGGTTAGATGATATCTAGCAAACCGAAGGGGACATTTAGTTGGAATTAACTGTGAAATTGAGTTTCAAGTTAACCTCGAGGTAGACATTATAAATTCTTAAGTGAACTGAAGGGGGAAAAAGTGTTATAAAGTACAAAGCTTTAAAGATAGTTCCCAAAGTAGAATAATTTTGGGATACTTCACCTCTCTGAATAAGTTGTTGCAGTGAAAAATTCATTAGAAAAATGTACCAATAAAAAGAAGAGGTATTGATGTTTTCCAGATAGCTGTATTTCCAGCAGTGTTTATTGTTTTGTGTGTCTCACACTTGGCCTTGACATCTCGTGTTAATCTTTATGCTATTTTTGAAATAAGATTGCACACTTGCCTATCATTGGTATGGCATGAGTTGCTGATCCGTTATTTGATGGCTTGAAACATGCCAATCATTGTTGTCACCACAGTGGCTCAAACTCTGGAGAAGAGTTTTGGTCCTTTGGCCATGGTATGCCCGACAACCCAGAGGAAGCCGAAACCAGGTCAGCCCTTGGATTCTGTACGTTTGTCACTCATCTACACACTTATTTCCGGTCACTTTGTTGAGCGCTCAGAGATACCGGTGTCTGCCAACTCTCATTTGCTTATGCGAAGATGAGAAGAGGTCTTGGCTACTACTGCTTTATCCGTGTAGTTCTTAAGGACGTCAAAAGCCCACTAGTTTGGAAACTTAGATTCGTTACCTGTTGTCTTAGTCTGTTCGTGCTGCTATAGCAAAATGCCATAGACGCAGTAAATTATAAACTATAGAAATGTAATTGTCATGGTTCTGGAGGTTGAGAAGTCCAAGGTCAAGGTGCTAGTAGGATTGGTGTGGGGTGGGGGCTGCTCTCTGATTCCAAGATGGCACCTTGTTGGAGGGAAAGTATGCTGTGTCCTCACATGGCAGAAGGAACAGAGGGCAAGAAAGAGCTCCTTTCAACCTCAAGCCCTTATGTTATATTAGGGTGCTAATAATCCCAGTCATGAGGGCTTTGCCCTTGTAACTTGATCACCTCCCAAAGGCCACACCTCTTAATACTGTTGCATTGGGGTTTAAGTTTCAATGTGAGCTTTGGAGGGGACGCCCTCGTTCAGACCATGGCACGTATGCTGAAGGTCATGTTTAGTCAATAGTCCATGTCATGTGCTCATTATTTAATGAAAATTTTCCTAGAGCTCAGTTTGTTGACTTTGGTGAAGGGGGTCAAGCTGCAATCTGGGTGGAGGATGGATATTGAGAAGGGCAGAGATGGACAGAGAAGGGTTTTAGGAGAGTTTGAGGTGGCTCAGGAGTGTATTTACCCGTCTGTTACTGCTTTAAGAGAGAATACAGGTTTAAATTACTCAAACCACTTTTAATTATTTTTGCTTGCTTGCTTTTGCTTTTTGTTGTTTTTTTAAATATGTGCTTTGTGTGACAGGTTTTTTATATGCATTACTGCTTTGTTTTTCTTCCCCCTTCCTTCCCTAATAACAGTATGTTAACTGTTGTCATGCTCTTTATTCTTTTCTCAACCTTTCATGTGGGTTTTACGGTAGCCCCTTTAGGAACCAGGTCTTCTTCTCTTCATTTAACAGATGAGAAATTACAAACACAGTAAGATGTTCTTTTTTGGTTTCTCCAAGATCACACTGTGCTCTTCACTGAGAGTGGAACCCAGCTGCCTATATCTCTAATGTTCTAGAAGGGCAGATGAATAGGTTAGCTGGGATAATGGAGCCCTCACAAGCATCCTATTGCAAATGTGTACTACGCAGAATCGCATAGTGACATCTTAATTGCCCATTTAGTTTATGTAGGAATAGCATTTTCAAGGTGTTTAAAATATCAGAATATCCTGAAATGTGTTCAGATAATCTTCTGTAATGAATGAATGGAAAAGACTTAAAGATATGCCAGTGTCTTAACAACTGAAAACAAAGTTTGGCATGGCTATAGCATGTGAAAAATTTACTTCCTACAGAAAATACCTGCCAAATCAAGTATTTTCTTTTGGAAGTTAACCAAAAGTTGGGCTATAAAGATGGAATCCTGAGTTTCCCACTCCCCAGAGTAAACTCTGAATAGATCAAATTCACCAAGTAGATGGACCATGCAGGTTTCAAAATCCTTTCCTGATGCTTTATATTTAATGATATGCCTATTTAGAAATTTAAATTGATATTTACTCACATGAATTATAGCAGTAATTAGATATGTCTTTCCTCGGCATTGCAGTGTAATCGTTTTATCATGGTGGTTCTTGGTTTTGAGACTCTGTTAGAGTTGTCGGTTGTTGTATTTACTTTGGAGTTAGACCATAAGCAATGGATGTGTATTTTGCATGTATCACAAGATCTTGAGTTTCCTAATCTGTTTTTATGTTACTGAAGCAGAGTAGAGAGCATAAACAGGTGTAAAAACCGAGCCCGTGTATTCTAGGGGGAAGAGGTACGTTGGGACCATTTTAGCAACCGCAGTTTCCTTTATCCACTTTTCTGTATCCTGTTTTTAGGAGGGGGACCCCCTCACCCACATCAGCTTACATGGGTATCGTGGAGTCCTTATGTAAGTTCTCAGTTATGGCAGGTGGAGATTTGATCAGAATCTTTTACAATTGCAGTTTGCTTAAAGCAGGGGCCCTCAAACTTTTTAAACAGGGGGCCAGTTCACGTCCCTCAGACCGTTGGAGAGTGGCACTGCGGGCCTGGGACGAGTCGGCTGCTAAGCAGGACAGGCAGAGGTGGCAAAAACACCCGGTGGTGGGCCAGATAAATGTCCTCGGCGGGAGGCATGTGGCCCGAGGGCCGTAGTTTGAGGACGCCTGGCTTAAATAAAGGAATCTTGCAGTCCAAGTCCAGAGCACTACAGAGGGCACAGAGTGATAACGAACAGGATGACAAGTTAGAAAGGACATGCTGGCTCCGAGTTTAAGCCAGGAGTAGTGAAGATCGGAGATTAAGGCTGCTGTTAAGATGTGTGTGTAAAGCTACTTCTCCTTAACCTGGCTGGTTGCCCAAACCTCCTGCTAAAAGAGTCACTTTTAACTGTTAAATTTATCCCTCAATCTTCTTTTTTATAGCCTCATAGTCTCTTTAGGTTCTCACAGGGTAGAGTGGTAGGAAATTTGTATTTTTTTTTTCCATGAAACTTTTCTTCCACTGAAAGCTTGTTAGAAAATGAGAACTATGTTTTGTAAATAAATCCCAGAGGTATAATGGATTAGGCGTATGTATATTCTATGGAATGCAGTGAAATTCTATCCATCAGAGGTAACTTGCAGTTCATACCACCGAAGACATCAAAGGTGTTCTAATAATAGTAAATATCACAGGTCTTTAGCACCAACACACACACATACACACTGTGGTTGCTTTTAGTCCTTAGGCAAGCACAATTACTGGCACCTTTTGAAGTGTTAGATAGATCAGTAAATTGTCAAACCTCCAAAATATAACTGAGTTTTTTAAAAAAGAGATTTTTTTTTCTTTCAGCAGCTCCAACCAGAATACAACAAGAGAAATTTTCTTTTTCTTCTTTACTCGCTCAACATTCTATTGAGAACCAAGAGAAATTTTCATCCTTCCCTAAGAGAAGAGATGGTAGGACAGATTGGGAACTGGTGGCCTGAGGGGCCCATCCAGCTGTACATGTATTTTGTTTGGTCTGCACAGTGTTTTGCAAAAATTAATTTAAAATACCAGCATTTAAAAATTGAGTGAGAATGGCCCTTATTAACAAGTCCCCGAACAATAAATGTTGGCATGGATGTGGAGAGAGAGGAACATTCCTACACTGCTGGTGGGACTGCAAACTAGTTCAGCCTCTGTGGAAAGCAATATGGAGATACCTTAAAGCGAGACAAGTGGATCTACCATTGGATCCAGAAATTCCACTACTGGGCGTCTACCCAAAAGATCAAAAGTCACTTTATGAAAAAGATACCTGCACTCGAATGTTTATAGTAGCACAATTCACAATTGCAAAGGTGTGGAAACAACCCAAGTGCCCATTAATACATGAGTGGATTAATAAAATATGGTGTATGTATACCATGGAGTACTATTCAGCTATGAGAAACAATGGTGATCTAGCACCTCTTGTATTTTCCTGGATAGAGCTGGAACCCATCCTACTAAGTGAAGTATCCCAAGAATGGAAAAACAAGCACCACATGGACTCACCAGCAAATTGGTATTAACGGATCAACACCTAAGTGGACATATAGGAATAACATCTATGGGGTGTTGGGCAGGTGGCGGGGGAGGGGATGGGCATATACATACATAATGAATGCGATGCACACCGTCTGGGGGATGGACACCCTTGAAGCCGTGACTTGAGGGGGGAGGGGGAGCAAGGGCAATATACATAACCTTAACATTTGTACCCCCACAATATGCTGGAAAAAAAATAAAAATTAAAATAAATAAATAATGCAAAAAAAAATCTGAAAAAAAATACAAAAAAAAAAAATTACGGTACTTAAAATAAATTTATCAAGTTCTGGCATCCATGGATAGATAGGGCAACATCTGGATCTCTTTTCTCCACAGCAGTATTTCCTTGCTGCAGAATAGACACTGCCCTCTCTAGTCTGGGCGCAGGGGTGAGAGCTCTGCGCTGCTTGTTTTGTCCGGGCTGGGTCTGTCTTACTTATTTACATTGCCCACCTGCCCTTGCTGGCTGTTTGTGACCCCCTGACTGAGAAAAATAGCCTTTTTACAAGTGTTTTCAAAACTCAGAGAGGCAAGAGGCTTACTTCATCCGTATTGTGGAGAAAGAACTGGCGTCAGTAAGGGCTGTGTGTGTGGGGGGGGAGGGGCAGTGGGGACCATTGTAGGGACGTGGACTTTAGCTCCAGTGTCAGAATGGATTTTAGACACTTGATTTCTCAGCCCTGAAACTGTCACAGAAAGCATTTGCACCCAGTCAGGGAACCATCTGTGCGGGAAAACGAAGAAGGCATTCCTCTATTACCTTGGGAACTGTGTTCTTCGCCCTTTTAAGGAATTCTTCCATGGTTAGGTCTAAAACAGTTATTATAATCGGGTAATGTGATCACCTAATTCAAAAGGTGTTGAAAGGGGGCACAGTGGAAAGTCAGTCTGACGCCACTTCTGTTCCCCAAGCCTGAGCTCCTCTCTGGGTGGCAGCCGTGGTGCGTCTTTCTTTGTGAGTCATTCCAGAGATGTTCTGTGCGTACACACAATTATGTACTTTTCCTTCCATGAATAATAAGTCATTACCCATACTGAGCTACCCTTCCATTTTTTTTTCCCCTTGCATATTTTAAACTAAGTTTATCTTAGAGATCATTGCATATTGATACACGGAAAACGACCTTGTTCTTTTTGATGCCTTCGTTGCATTTTCTCATATAGTTGTATCATAGTTTATTTATTGACTATATTGAGTGCATGTACTATATGTATATAATTGAGACTGCTTCCAATCTTCCAGTGATAAAAATCTTTTTTATCCACAATTTTTCCATTTCTGCATCCTCTCCTTTTCCCCCATGACTTTTATTTTACTCACAAGACCAAATGGTCAACATGAAGATGGAACATTTGGTCCGCCCCCAGGCAAACATACAGGCAACTTGGGTCACAATAAAATTGTCCTTTCCCCCTCTCTCTCTCCCAGAAGAGAAACTACTATATTTAGTTGCATTAAAAAGGGATAATTGAAGGAATGGTCTAACAATTCTAGGGGTAGTTATGTTTCCCACACATCTGGATCAGGTTCTCAAAAATTAGTTTCTCAAACTTTGATGTGCATAAGAATTTTCTGTGGATCTTGGGACAATGTAGATTCTGATTCAGCAGGTGGGAATAACAAGCTTCCAGGTTGCTGGGTTGGCAGATCACATGTAGGGGTAAGGGGAAATTTACCCTTTCCCCTGAAAGTTTTGTAAACTAAAATAAAATTTTAAGGCTCCTCCCCGCCCCACTGGCTGACTGAATGGACCCCCTTGTGTGGCCAAAGGAATATACTAAAATTAAATTGTCTGCCAGGAGGAGGGAGGTCAGACACGCCTTATGCCCCTTCCCTTCTTGGAAACATCCTCTGTAACCCATTAACAGGCCTAAGGGTATTCGAGACACACCTGCAGGTCCTCAATTTACACAACAAATGTATGTCAGGTGGCTTATCTCTGATAACAGCTCCTTATGTTAAAACATTCCAAGCCTTTAGACAAAACTTCTTGTCTTTAACCAATTATAAACCAAAGAATCTTTAAACCCATCTGTAACCTGTAAGCCCCCTCCCCTTTCGAGATGTCCCACCTTTTTTGGGCCAAACCAATGCATGCCTCTCATGTATTGATTTATGACTTTACCTGTAACCCCCGTCTCCCTGAAATGTATAAAACCAAACTGTAACCCAGTCATATCGAGTCCACTTGCCCAAGGTCTCTTGGCAGTGACTCCGGGTCATGGTCCTCAAATTTGGCTCAGAATAAATCTCTTTAAAATTCTTTTACAGAGTTTGGCTTTTTTCCGTTGACAGTTTGCTGAAAGATCAACTCACAATTAAGGCAGATTAATAAGAGAAAGGTTTATTTACTGTGTGCATGGGAGAGTCACAGAGGGATTACCCAATATCCCAATGAAATTCAGACATTTTTATACTTGTCCTTTTGGAGGGAAGGGGGAGATGAGGGGTACAGGTAATTCTGTTTAGAGGGAACAAATGGTGCTAAGGAGGATAAATGGATGGGGGGAAACAGACTGACTTATAAATGATTCTCTTTGCAAATTAAATTAACCTGAGAGACAGGTATTACATTCAAATGATTTGGGTCAGGTCTGGTTGCATTCTTGGTCTTCCTTCCCACAATATATTGAGATAACAGGGAGAGGTAGGGAAGTCAGTTGTCCTTGTGATCTTTTGATTGGTCAGTTCGGTTTATGCAGTTGCAGGGAAAACCCCTTCCATTGCTTTTTGATCTCGAGTGGCCTTTAATTCAAAATAGTCTTTACACCAAGGAGTCATATTTTGGGGTGAAATTTCCTGAGCTTCTTCCCACACTTTGAGTAACAGGGCTTGTAGAAATGTGTTGCCATTTTTTTTTTTTTTTAATGTAGTCGATGGTGTTGCTTAGATTTCACAAATGCCTGTAATCATCCTGTTCTACAGGCTGGGATTGGTAAATTTGGTTGCATGTAGTGGTATCTTTTGCTAGGATAAAATAGTTTATGCTTAGTTTCTGTTTCAGTACATTTTTATAAAATTCTTGATTTAGGTATATGATGCACTTTAAGTGGTATACTGTCAAATTATTATTTCGGTCTCTACACTGAGATTATAGAGATAGAAATAACTTTTAATTTCTCATTTTAGTTTTTTAAAACAGGTTATTTACATGTGGATCCATCTGGTAATAAGATTTAAGTGCAAATTAAAACCAAGGAAGTTTTGTGGTGACTTAATTATCTCTTTTCACTAGATTGTAGATTCCTTGGGGACAAGAATTGCTGACTTGAATTGTTTGCAAATTTGCTATTGCCCATAAGACTCTCTCCTTGACCAAACTTTGTTGAGGATCATCTGAGCCCTCTTCTTGACTAGATCTCAACCTTAGCCCTAGTCTCTCCTCCTGGTTTTGGCCTGCCTACCCCAGTTTTAGGAAGAATACTGTTAAGAGCTAAGTTCCTCACCCCTCCCCTAATTTCTAAGTCCTTAGCCTGCCTTTAACAAGAATTCCGTTAAGACTCATTTAACAAGAATTCCCTTATGTTTCTTAGTAATTTTACATCCACCAAACACCTCATCTGTTCTAACATTGGCTATAAATCTCCGGCTGTCTTTGCTGTGTTCCGAGTTGAACCTGATCTCTCTACCCTGTTGCAATACCACTGTTGCAACATTCCTTAATAAAGTCTTCCTTACTGTTTTTAACAAGTGTCAGAATAATCTTTTGTTTAACACCTGCTTCTTGCCCCTCTGAACAATTTCTGTCTTGCATCATTTCAAAAGCAATAAAAGGGAACAGAAAAAAACTTTATTTCTCATCACATTTCATTTTTGTCTATATGATTTAAACTAATTTAATATTACTCACAACTAAATTCCTATTAGAGGTGAATATCACTCAGAATTTCAAGTTTTTAGCGTTTGAAATAAATCTGAATTCTGGCCAACCTTTTGGGTCATTAAAAGATAATTTTCAGAAAAAGGTAAAGTCATGACTCATACAGGAATAAAAATGAACACATGCTAAAGATTTTATTTTACTTATATGGTTCGAGGGAACTGGGCAGATGTTATAACTGGCTCAAAGGAAAAGTTAAGCAGCACAAATTTATATGGGGTAAAGGAATGTTGAGACGAGTTGCAAATTGCAATAAAACTGGTTTTTTCATGGTGGGAAAGAAGTCAATTGAAATCACTACCTGTCAGGACAGAATTTTTATGTATCTATCAGTTACCTACAACTTACAAAGTGGCGCAAAATAGATCAAAGACAGTGTACAAAGCTAGAGTCCAGCAGCTAGGAAGGCTTGCTATAGATGATGTATAGCTTTCCACTGAAATGCAATATTTTTTTTCCTACAAAGGTGAAGGCCACTTTTGCCTTAGGAGTATGACGTGAGTATCGACTTGAAGTTTACCTTTGACACAATAATCGAGGGTGACCACACACAAGTTAATGACAAAGAAGACACAGAGGTCAGCATTTTATGTATTTTCACAAAACATTAAAAAAACCCAGAGCCATTTTATAGCACATAGCTTAAGGCAGACATCCTCAAACTACAGCCTGTGGGCCACATGCAGGCCATCTAGCACATTTATCTGACCCCCTGGGTGTTTTTGCCACCGCTGCCTGTCCTGCTTAGCAGCCGACTCGTCCCGGGCCCACAGTGCGCACTCTCCAATGGTCTGAGGGACAGTGACCTGGCCCCCTGTTTACAAAGTTTGAGGACCCCTGGCCTAAGGCCTCCACTCTTGTAGCCTGAAGACTGAAGGGAAAAAGAAGTATCTTTCCCTGTACTAGAAAATTCGAACTTCATGTTGAGTCAACCATCCACCTGGACCAGGCAGTTTACGAGAGTTCATTTTCATAATTGAGCATACTGCTCACTTACACCAGAAAATATTTAGGGAAGACAACATAGTTGGAAATCGACAAAACCAGTTGGAAACTAACAGAGAAAATGACCTAAAAAAAAAGGGTATAAATGTTTTCTGTCTCTTCCGAAACCTCTTTACCCTTTTTGAGAAGTAAAACCTACATCCCTGCCTCAGGCCAGTGGTCAGGAGGGGCAGGGGAGTGTCCTTTGTTCTTTGGCTCAAAGGAATCGTCCAGGTGGAGGTCAGAGCGGAAGGTAAGATGGGCTTGACTGCAGGTCACGAGATTGTCTTAGCCAAAGACGGGATTGAGCAGATCTGCGCTTCTGCTCAGAAGCAGGACACTGGTACTTGGAGATGCGAGTCTGCCGACTTCCTCATCTGCCAGCAAATTCAATAGACTTCTCTGTCCTTTCTCCTCAAGCCGCTTGTCCTCGTCCTTCTGATACGGCCTCAGGGACAAGGGCCAAACTTTTAGGTGACAAAACCATGCCTGGAACTAAATTCGTATTGCAAGCTGAGCCCACGAAGGCAGGAGCGAGGACGCTGTGTTGCCACAGTCACGAGAACGCCAGTGGGAACACGGCGCCGTTCAAATTGAGACATGATAAACCCTGTTGTGAGGTTGACTCAGGTCTTCCTCGCCGGGAGGCAGGGCCAGAAAAAATGAAACTTCCAGGTGAAATTGAGAAAGTAGTGCCTCAGGCAACTGCCATAGGGTTAAATTCTTTCAGGGCCTTGTTATAGCTGTTCTTTGCGTGTTTCTGTCAGTCGTGTTTGAAGTAACATTTCTAAGAGTGTTTGTTGCTTTTGTATCTGTAGATTCTTTTCTTGTCTTTTCTTTTTTTTTTCTTTTTTGAGACAGAGTCTCACTCTGTCGCCCAGGCTAGAGTGAGTGCCGTGGCATCAGCCTCGCTCACAGCAACCTCCAACTCCTGGGCTCAAGCGATCTTCCTGCCTCAGCCTCCCGAGTAGCTGGGACTACAGGCATGCGCCACCATGCCCGGCTAATTTTTTCTATATATATTAGTTGGCCAATTAATTTCTTTCTATTTTTAGTAGAGACGGGGTCTCACTCTTGCTCAGAGTTGGTTTCGAAGTCCCGACCTCAAGCTATCCGCCCGCCTCGGCCTCCCAGAGTGCTGAGATGACAGGCGTGAGCCACCGCACCTGCCTGTAGATTCTTTTCTTTATCTCAGAGGTTATCAAACTTTTTCTGTAGAGGGCTAGAATTCAGGCGTCCTCAAACTGCAGCCCTCGGACCACATGCTACCTGCCTAGCACATTTATCTGGCCCGCCACTAGGAGTTTTTGCCGCCGCTGCCTGTCCTGCTTAGCAGCCGACTCGTCCCGGGCCCACAGCGCACACTCTCCAACGGTCTGAGGGACAGTGGACTGGGCCCCTGTTTACAAAGTTTGAGGCCCCTGGGCTAGATAGTAAATATTTCAGGTTTAGGGACCCTACTGATTCTCTGACAACTTTGTACAACCCCACCTTGTAGCGTGAAAGCGGCCATCTATGGCAGGTAGATGTGGCTGTGTCCTGCTGGTGTTTTATTTATGGGCACTGAAATTTAATTTTATATTGCTTTCAGATGTCATGAAACATTTTTTTTTTTTCGGAAATTTGTCAATGCCTTAAAAATGTAAAAATCATTCTTGGTTTATGGCTGTACAAAGAGGCAGCTGTCTACACTTGGCCCGGGGGCTGTGGTGTGCCGGCCCATTCCTGCCTTATGGAATGGGCAGGATGTAATTGCCGGATATAGATCAGATTTTTATACCGTGGTTCTGTCACTCACCAGCTGAGAGATCTTGGGCAGATAAGCTTACCTCATTGCAGCTGGGTTTCCTTTGTTGTAAAATGTGGATGGATGATACCTAAATGTAGAGTTGTTTTATAGATTAAATAAATTGTGCCAAAATGTTTAGCTCTACTCTTAGGCCTTCAAAAGCATTGAGTAACTGTTTTATTTCTCCTCTATGTTCCTTTCTACCTCTTAGTACCTTATTTCTTTTCATTTCTGTCTATGCAGATTTTGGGCAGTAGCTCTCTTATTTTGTTATGAATCGAATTTTTTTTTTTTCAAGACAGGGTCTTGCTCTGTGGCCCAGGCTGGAGTGCAGTAGCATTGTCATAGTTCACTGAAACCTCCAACTCCTGATCTCAAGTGATCCTCCTGCTTCGGCCTCCAGGTAGCTGGAACTACAGAGGTGTACCACCATACACAGCTAATTTTTCTATTTTTCGTAGAGTTGGGGTCTCACTATGTTGCTAAGGCTGGTCTCAAACTCCTGGCCTCAAGTGATCTTCCTGCCTTGGCCTCCCAAAATGCTAGGATTCCAGGCGTGAGCCACTGCAGCAGGCCCTGAATTGAATATCCAACTTTTATATTTATAGTAAATATATTTATTTAATAGAGCTATGAATATAAAATATTTAGATTAGGAGAGTGCTCGAGAAAAAATCCTCTACTGAATTCTCATGTTAAAGCAGATAATCAACTTCTAACTCACCCATTCTGTCAGCTCCTATTTCCACATATTGGATTTTCACATTAGACTTTCTGGAGCAAGATACGCTTTGGTGTGGCTTTTCTGCAGAGTGAGAAGTGGACACCTGACCACTCTATCTGGAGTCCCTCTCTGGCTGCTCCAGCCCTTGCAAGATGTATGCGTGACTACTGCTTTATCATTTTACCTCTCCATGCTTCACAATGGCATTACTAGAATCTGCGGCTATTTTCTTTTATTTGTTGATTTTATCATTGCTCGGCTCTCCCACTCTTTCAGAATGTCAAGTACTACATCTGTCTTGTTTAATGACCAGCAGCTCACACAGTGCCTGGCAAAGAGTAGGCGCTTTATGCATACTCGGTGCCAGAATGAATGGATAACGTTTACAAAAGTGGCCATATTTTAGATTTCTGTATTACAAGGGCATATTTGGAAAATCGTATTTTTTTTTTTTTTTTTTAGCGAGGTTGGTGCCAAACAGAATCGAGTTCAGCATTAAATAAGTGTCTCTATTAAAAAATCAAACAAACAGCAGAAGGGACCAATTATTGCTAATGAGGAGTTTAAAATATAGCCTGCTCCTTTAAATGTGAGGCTTATAAGCAAAGACAATCAGAAGAACCATATGCCAGGATCCAAGCAGCGCTCTAAAGAATGTCAGGCCTATTTTATTCTACCGTCTGTCTGGCGAGTGTCTGCTTCTTGGAGAAAGTGCTAGAAGTGAACACAGAGGTATAGTCAGACAGGAGTAGAGGAAAAAGCACTGGATTTGGAATAAAAATACCTGGGTTGAAGTTCTGCACCTTCAGATAACTGGGAGGACTGGCAGTGTGATTTGAGCAAGTCTGCTAACTTCTCTGAATGAAGAAGGCTGTCAGGTTGTTTGTGTTGATCAAACTTAGCATGTGCGCTAAGCGGCCTCACAACCTCTTAAACTCTGTACCCATCTACGTTAGTATATTTTAGTATAAATTAGCGACCAAAAATGGTGACATTGGCTAGAAGGCCGTAATGGTGCACAATTTTGAATTCCTCCTGCCCATGTCTGAGAGCCCAGCAAGCTCTGTTGATTGTACCAGGCAAAAGAACTACAGTCTTTTCCTACCCTGGGGTTCTAGGCCTTAAGAGTCTAGACTAGGTGATGATGATGATGATGATATGAATGTTGACTACAATAGCAGCTATTGTTTAATTAGTATCCATTGTCTGTTAGTCCACTTTCTAGGCAATTAATATGCATTACTCAAAAAAAATCTCTTACCACTTAGCCCTGGGTGGTAGGACACTCCTTTTCCTTCTCCTTTGGTCATCTTTGGTCCAGATCTATTTTTCTGATTCATAGCAGGAATATTCATAGCCCAATCTATTCATGGATCTCTTACTTCACTGATGCATGCAATTGTAGGGGAGAAGAAAATATCTTTCTTTCCCATCACTAGGGTCATGGCTGAGGCCCCTATAAGAAAAGACAGACTAATAAGAGGAAAGCATACACATTTATTTAATATACAGTTTTATGTGATCCTGGGGCCTTTGGAAATGAAGACCCAAAGAAACAGGAGACCTGTGTGTTTTCAAGTTAAGTTTGTTGGAGAGTGGGCTGTTGTGCCAAAGCATGACTGGGCAAAGCGGGTAGGATCTAATGGTAATAAGCTGGGGGGAATTTAGCAAGGCCTGTTTGTCTAGATTCTTCTCTTTGTCTCTGGGTCTTCGGAGAGGAGAACATTCCTTTCCTCTGGTCATGGGGTGGCTGGTGGTACCCCTTGAATAAGGTCTCATGATCTACTTACTATAGACGAAGGCTGAGAATTCTTTTATGGCCTGCCCCAGAGGAAACGTGTATGAAAAGATCAGAGAGTTTCCTGTTGCTGCTGTTTGATCAGATGCCGACATGCCGTATTTTTGGGTGATGGGTCCTGAACCCTATCACAGCAAACATTAGAGCCTTCTATATGCCAGACACCTAACTAGAGCTGGGCGCCCAATGGAACACAAACCCAGATACGGTCCCTGCCATCAGGGAGCATTTATTATAGCGAGGAAAACAGACGTTCGTCTGATGGTGTTGGGTGCTACAAATATGACAGGGAGATTTGAACCTGTTGGTGGAGAGGAGGGATGGTTAGGGAAAGTTTGTTTATGGAAGCTATGATTGAGTCTGGATCTGAAGGAATTAACTAAGTCCAGAAGCTCGAGTGGGGAGGAGGGAGGAATATTCCAGGCAGAGGATTGGCATGTGCAGAGGCCATGAGGGGAAGGAGTATGGCATAGTCCTACAACTTAAGTCTCTAAATGGGAGATCCTTAGTCCAAGATCTATCTATACATGTATTAAAGGATAATTCTCAAAAAAAAAAAAAGGTGAAAGCATGAATCTCATACTGACATAAAATGGAAACATGTTAAAGATTATATCAACTCATATAGGCAAATATTATAACCAGTCTAAAGAGAATCCAAAGTACAAATACATTTTATAGATCAGGAATACTGGAATGAATGTTATTAATATAAATGATGGCAAAACAGGTTTCTGGGAACGGGTGGGGGTGGGGGTTAATTGAACCTTCAGGTGGTAGGACAAAATTTGTTTGTCTATAGACAACAATTATATTGCATTGCTATCCGTTATCTCTAATTTATCTATTTATTTATTTTTTGAGGCAAAGTCTCACTTTGTTGCCTGGGCTCGAGTGAGTGCCGTGGCATCAGCCAAGCTCACAGCAACCTCAAACTCCTGGGCTCAAGCAATCCTCCTGCCTCAGCCTCCCAAGTAGTTGGGACTACAGGCATGTGCCACCATGCCCGGCTAATTTTTTCTATATATTTTTAGTTGGCCAATTAATTTCTTTCTATTTTTAGTAGAGACAGGGTCTTGCTCTTGCTCGGGCTGGTCTCGAACTCCTGACTTCAAGCGATCCTCCCTCCTCGGCCTCCCAGAGTGCTAGGATTACAGGCGTGAGCCACCACGCCCGGCCTGTTATCTATAATTTATAAAATAGTCCTCCCAGAATGAGAATGTGATAATCTGATAACCAGGAGGTGGTTTCTTTTATAGTCTAGACTCTGTATAGTTTTCCATTGAAGCATAGTTTTTTTTCCCCTACACATACTTCCATCATGAATCTATTTTTCTGGTTTAGAGCTAGTTGGATTTGGTTTTAAGTGGCTCATAGCTTAGATGTTGGACACTCCAAAGGAGTGTGGGGTAGAATTTACTGCTAGACCATTTATCTTCCACCATGAGTGTAACCCACCATGTTAAGTAAAATATCCAGCTGGTATAACTCCTTGGTATAACTCCCTTTAAACCAAGTCTAATGGATTTCCTATGACAAGCTGCTGCTTTCTTATGGCAAAAAGCAAGAAAAAACTCTTTGAGAGAAGGCGAGCAGAAAGCGAGGGTAGAACTTGGCTTCCATTCAGGATCCCCTCTGAGAACAAAGGGAGCCACCTCTGCAGTGAATCTGAAAACCCAAAGTAGCTTTGCCAAGTCCAGGCCTGGCGCAGCCTCCAGGGCGTTTGCAACAAAGAAAGAATTTCTCCAAGTGTGTCAGGTAGACTCTTAACTAGGAGAAGGATAATCATTCGGTCAATTAACGGGATGGCTGGTGCTGATGGGTTTTAATTGATGATTCTCTTCATTGACATGTTGGGCCGGTGTTGACAGGTACCACAGCTCGCTAATTGGCACTCGCACTCAGGGGCCATGTGTTTAAAACTTCCTTACTGTTTAAAAGAAAGAAAGGATCGCCCCCCACCACCCGCCACCTTTTTCCGTTGTAAAGCGGGTATGTTGAGTGAGCAGTTGTCAATACCAGCGCCATATTGTCCAGGGAGACAGAATTGGAATGGCACCTTTTAATTCAATTTGGAAGCGGGTTAGAGTTCTAAATGTCAATTTCACATATGTTTGATAAGAAATGTCACCGGTTTTGATTGCGTTGTGTTATTAACCTCCAGCTCGAGAGTCTTTTTATTTTTATTTTCTGAATTAGTGCAAATGAGCCTGCCTTCTCAGTAATGCGTGCTGTCTTTAGTTTTGTTTCTGTTGGAAAACTCCGGCCAGTGGTGTGATGCGTTTCATTGGCTGGTTCAGCACAAAGACTTTAAATAAAGAAATGGAAAGATAAGTTAGTCACCTACAGAAGATATATATATGTTTATATATATATATTTTTCTTCTCCAAACGTAGTAAAAGATATTAAAACTGTCTCTTAAACATAGCAATTTGTTTCCCTCTGCCCTAATCATGGGTGAAAGTACTGTGAAATCTATATCATTTTTGTTTGAACTGTGGATGATTTAGTTAAAAGAAAAAAGTAAAAAAGAAAAATATCTGGAACCCAGCAAAAGCAGGCTTAGCATTTGCTAAATCAGGCCTCTAATAGTAAACAGCTCAAAAAGCCTTCCATAATATTTATGAACAATTTCTCCATTTTATATCCAGATATTTCTGTTACATTGTGCAAAGGAAGTAATCAAGGCTGAACAAAAGAGAAGAGCCTCTTTTAGATTGAATGGACTGGACAATTCAGTAGCTAAGTGCGTGATTACCAATCTTTCAAGCAAAGCTTTTATGTAAGGCAACTTTATAACTTCATCCATTCCAAAGAGAAATGCATTAAAGACCACAGGGAAAATAAAAGGCAAAAGAGAAATGTAGAGAAATAGCCCATTCTTTACATCTCTATAGCCACTTTTTTCATGGCTATCCTCACTGAGTTAACCCAATTTAAAGCCACAGTGTAACTTTTAGCAAAAGGCATTTCACTGTTCCCCATGGTAGTCAGTCTGCACAAATAATGACAGGACATGACTACCATTATTTTTCTCTCCTCCGTTGTTTCAAAAATACTCTCATCTCTTCCACCGTATGTTCCTGTGTTTTATTGCATAGGCAAAGGTAATAAGTGCCATCAATAACAGCCACCTCAACATGCTGCAGGAACTGCCAACTCACAGCGAATACTGTAAAATATGAGCTTTCTAATTTCCTCGTGGCTCACACAGTAATCTAAGTCAAAATTTCCAAAGTCCTATCTCTGCAAGGAAACAAATGCATTTATTTTTTTCCCTTTAACTGAATCTATGATGTGCGTGATTCCCACTTCATGGTGGATCTCAGCGTGTTTTTCTAAGCTCGAGTCTCCAACTGTCTCTGCCTCAGAATCACACTTGGAAAAAGGGCAGATTTCTGGATTCTATCCTGGAGTGATAAAGTCTGAATCTTGGAGCCGGGCTGGGCTGGGGTGGGGAGGCAGGAATGTGTAGTTTTCTCGAATTCTCCAGGTGAATCATTAACACGTTTGAAGGCTGAATGTTGCTTTCTGGTAATGAAAAGCCTGGTGATTGAAATAAACTGTTGAATGTGATTTAGGAAGAAAATATGCAAGAGTCATGGCAGATGTTGGGTATTCTTTATCTTGCTCCTTCTTTCATTCTCTGATGTCAAAAACTCAAGGCATAGTCATTTTAACCAGGCATCAAAGTTCCTGGGAACCTCTCTACACAAAATGGCATGCGTGTGCACAGAGACATTACAATCTGCACACAATTTCAGGGGGATTGATGAATCCCTTGAAATCCTCCCATGGACATTGATGGATGTTCCTTGTATGCGAGAAACCCTTTGTCTAATGGGATTATTTTAAGGGGGAATGGGAAGAGGAAACATCAAGTGAGTAAAGAAGAAGCATGGCGTATCTGTGCAGACCACCATACGGCTGCTTCTATCTGTGCGTTGAACAGAGCTCTGTATCTGACCATGTGGGTGGGGTTGACACTCGGCTTGTGCACTGCAGGCCACGCTGTGTACCCTGTAGTGGCACTTTGTCTCTGGAGGGTGGGGAACCTTTTTATAATTTGCCTTCTATGTATAGATTTCACCAAACACAAGCCTGACACATTCCACCTGTTTTCGTCCATGGGGCAGGCTAACTTCCCTCTCAGCAGATCAGAAATTCTGTGAATGCCAAATAGAAAATGTTAGTCCAATTCACCTCTAATAGCATTACCTAAGATCGCGTGGGAGCAGATTCAATTATTTTTCCATTATTAAACCAAACCACAACCAAGGACAGGACCACTGCCAGAGAGAAATTAAGTATTTGTTAGAAGAACCTGGTTTTTCTTTCCCCTTTTTAATGATAATGGTTAGGACTGGGCAATCACACTCCAGTCTAAAAACATAAGCAGCAATGGTGGATCTTGGTCCAGCTTCATGGGACTTTTCCCAGCCTACCTGTAAATCATACACCTGTCATTGCAACTGTAGAGAAGGGCTTGTCACTGGATCTTCTAATGGACTGCTAGAGTTTAATTATATGTTGTTTTATGGGGCCTGGCAATGTAGCTCCCCTCCCTGACGTAGTTTATAGAGCTTTTTACAAATAAGACCCATCTGACTTTGTGCTCTCATTGTCTAAAAAGCATGCGTTCTTTTGGTTTTTATATATCCTATTGCTGCAGTGAACTTGAACCTGGTGTTATTTTGTACAAATGCCCTCAAAATCAAATGTCGCTGAACGTAAAGACATTTCTAAAGCAATTAATGATGTACAAAAGGTAAAAGGAGAGAGCAGGTGAGGGCTGAGTCAGGTGATCTGGTCTTCCTTGTCAGGGACGAAACCACATTTGTGATGTGGAGTAGGGGGCGAGGGTTGCCTTCATCAAAAGGCAAGAGACCAAATGCCCATGTTGTGTGCAGCACCATACATTTACTTAGACCAGGGGTCCTCCAACTTTGTAAACAGGGGGCCGGTTCACTGTCCCTTAGAGCGTGGGAGAGTGCGCACTGTGGGCCCAGGAAGAGTCAGCTGCTAAGCAGGACAGGCAGCGGTGGCACAAACACCTGGAGGGCCGGACTATAGTTAAAAAAAAAACTATGAACAAATTCCTATGCACATTGCACATATCTTACTTTGAAGTAAAAAAAACAAACGGGCAAAAACACCCCCATGTGGCCCGAGGGCCGCAGTTTGAGGACGCCTGGTATTAGACAATCTCTCTTTGATTTACAGTTTCTCAGAAAGAGTTGTACTCTTCTTCTGGTTGCTGTTGTTTTATTTGGTTACCAATCACGGGAGCTAGCTGCGCTTCAGGAAGAAGCAAGCCCTCCGAAAGGTGCACGCAGACAATAAACCCCGTGCCTTGCTCGGCATATTGATGGCTCCGTGGATGAGCGGTTGCACAGAGTCAATACTTGATTCTACCTTGTGGTGACATTTGCATTTAATAAGAAGCCGTGTTTATTGTAGCTTCCGTATAAACACAACTGGCACCCAGCGTGCCTGTCGCAGCAGAAAATGCTTCGTGGAGAAGAGAATGGGGAGCTGAGAAGGAAACGTGGAGGAGAATGATCACGATTATGTTTTGTTTTAAAACAGTTTGGGCTTCAGGTCACAGAGATGGATTAATTATTAATGTAACCCTTAGTTTCATGACATACTGTCACCCATGGTGCATTCTGTTTAGTTATTTATTTCAAAATATAATAAACAGCCATAAACCTAACAGCTAAATATTACCAATAATTAACCAACGTGTGCCCGTTTTATCCCATCTCTCCCTCCTCCTAAGGGGCAACTACTAACCTCTTGACCATCATTCCTTGTCCTTTTTATCATTGTTAATTTTAAGGTTTATATATATTCTTTTTTTTTTTTTTGAGACAGAGTCTCACTCTGTTACCCGGGCTAGAGTGCCATGGCGTCAGCCTCGCTCACAGCAACCTCCAACTCCTGGGCTCAAGCGATCCTCCTGCCTCAGCCTCTCGAGTAGCTGGGACTACAGGCATGCACCACCATGCCCGGCTAATTTTTTCTTTATATTTTTAGTTGTCCAGTTAATTTCTGTATATTTTTAGTAGAGACGGGGTCTCTCTCTTGCTCAGGCTGGTTTCGAACTCCTGACCTTGAGCAATCCTCCTGCCTCGGCCTCCCAGAGTGCTAGGATTACAGATGTGAGTCACCGCGCCCGGCCTATATTCTTAATCAATGGCCATTTGGTTTCTTCTCTTCTCTCCCCTCCCCTCCCCTCTCCTCCCCTCCCC